>JAGKTI010003657.1:35884-46269 GCA_018397915.1 Birgus latro
GATTTCAGAGAAAGGAGAAATGGATAGAATGTGTTCCATCGTAGAAGTAAGATAGTCAAAGAATTTTTGATAGTCAGTAGCAGGTGTGGAGAAAATAGGTGAGAGAAATGCCCGGGAATTACAACAGGTATGGACAGATATTAGAGAGTTATAGGAATGGACCTCAGAACAGGAGAGGGAGATTAAGGTATTGAAAAGTAAGTTTAAGAGCATCTGCTCATGCAGTGCTGAACGAGAGAAAGAAGTAACAGAGTGAAAAGTGAGCAATGAATAAGCCACAAATGAAATAAAACAGCTCAAGAGGGAAAATAAGAGGCTGGAAGAGGAAAGGGACAAGATGAAAAGTAAACCTGCTGACGAGTATGAATCAGAAACACAGATGCATGATGAACACACAAGGGAAATTAAAGAAGAGCACAAGGGATGGAAAAAATTCAGGAGGAAGGAAAAATAAATCTAAAGATTTTAGAACAGCAGAGAAAGGAAAACTAAGAAGGAGGGTGGAGAAGGAAGTGGGCAAGGTACTAAAAAGTAGAGACTCTCTAGTCAGGGATGTAGGAGATAAGAAAAAATGTAATAATTGCAGGATTGATAGAAAAACCAATGTCAATAAGATCAGAAAGGGAAAGAGAACTGAGAAGGGCTAAAGAGATAGTATCAATAGTTATGGAGGGTGACAACGAAGCTCAAGAAGAAACTGAAGAGGTGTTTAGGCTGGGGAGGGATGCAGCCACTAAAAGTTAAGTTTCAGTCACAGGTCATGGTAAATGAAATCATTAACAGGACTCGGAAACTAGTTGACAAGGAGGGGTTTAAGAAAACTTGGATAAGGAGAGATGCAAATGAGGAAGAAGGAGCAAAAATAAAGGAGCTAGTCAAGGAAGCTGAGGGAAAAAAAATGAACGGAGGAAGAGAAGATAGACTTTTATTGGAGTGTTATGGATCAGAAACTGAGGAAGTGGTACTGACAGAAAGATGCGAGAAGAACAGAATAAAAAAAACAACATATAAAGGCTGAATGTCACATATGCTAACGTAGATGGCTTTATCTCTGCAAGGCCAGAAATCAACAATTTCTATCTATCTATTTCCAGACGCATTAATCCCGTAAGGGGTGGCCACAAACAAATTGCCTCCATGTTGCTCTGTCCCCCCCCCCCGTTTCACTGCCCTGCTCCCAGCTCACACCCCCCTCTCTCATATACCTCTCCACTCCATCTCATCCTTGGTCTCCCTCTCCCTCTCCCCCCCTTCACCTCACTCACATACACTCTCCTCGTCAGTCTCTGACTCTCCTTCCTCTCCACATGGCCAAACCACCTTCGTGTGTTCTTCCTAACACTTCCTATCACATCCACATCCATACCACAGTGCTCCTTCACTTCCTCATTTGTCAGTCTGTCTTTCCATGTGACTCCACATGCTCCTTTCAAATAATTCATTTCCATTGCTCTCACTCTTGACTTCTGTCCCTCCAACAGGGTCCAAGCTTCACTTCCATATGTTAGAGTTGGTATCACAATACTGTCATGTAGCAGCTTTTTCACTTCCATGCACACTTCCCTGTTCCTTATCACTGCTTTCAAGGAACCAGCAACCTTTCTTCCCTCCTACATTCTTTCAAGCACTTCACCCTCTAAACTTCCATTCTTACTCATCACACTACCCAAGTACTTATATGAACTCACACTCTCCATATTCTCCCCATCCAATCTCACTGTACATTCACTGACTTCACTTCTCTCGAAGACCATCACTTTACTCTTCGCTACATTCACTTTTAGATTCCGTTTCTTACACTATCTATCTATCTATCTATTGCCAGACACCATAATCCCGTAAGGGGTGGCCATTTGACTTTGAGTTATTTTTTTTTTTTTTACGGGGAAGGGCACTAACCCTCCACCAACCCACTTGTTGACACGTAGGGAGCACGTATGGTTTGGTCATATGGTTACCACCCAGCGTTGTAAATGGTTTCTTGGCTTACAGGAAACCATTTGGCTTGTCACTCAATGTAATGCCACCTGTAAAGGAAAGAAAAGCAGTAAGAAGTGACAGGAAATATAGGAGAAATAGGAAGAAAGGAGGGCAGGCACAGAAAAAGAATGATAAAGGCTAAGGAAGAAGTAGGCAGCACTACATCAAGTGAGTGGATGATGGTCGCCACTCTCCCAAATTCATCTACCAAGCCTTGCAGCTCCCCTTCGTCTTCATTTAACAACACAGTATCATCTGCAAACAACAGTACAGGGAATTTCCAAACATTGCTAGGGCTGCTCCAACATCCACTGCCCTACCTTGTATCTCTTTTATAACCCCATCCATATACAGATTGAACAACCATGGAGACATGACACATCCTTGTTTCAATCCAACCTTCAAATGGAAAAATTCACTTAGTTCACCATTCACATGCACTGCAGCTTTAGCACCCTTATACATACTCCTCACAGTCTTCAACAACTTCCCATCTACTCCATATATTCTTAATACTTTCCACAATCCTTGTCTATCCATACTCCTAACAGTCTTCAACAACTTCCCATCTACTCCATATATTCTTAATACTTTCCACAATCCTTGTCTATCCACCCTGTCATTTGCTTTCTCCATATCCATGAAGGCTGCATGCAACTTCTTTCCCTTCTCTAGAAACTTTTCCACTAAAGATCTAAGAATGAATATCTGACCTACACAACCCCTTCCCTTCCTAAAAGCTCCCTGTTCTTCTCCATCTAATTCCTCTGTTATTTTCCTAACTCTTTCAATAAGTATCCTGCCATATACTTTTCCTATTACACTAAGAAGGCTAATGCCCCTATTATTACCACACACTGCTTTTTCCCCTTTTCCTTTGTACAGGGGAATAATTATACCTGACTTCCAATCCTCCGGGATTCTACCTTCTTCTCAGGCCAATCTGCACACCTTCCACATCCATTCTATTACTATCTCTCCCCCATGCTTCAGCATTTCACCACACTCCATCAATTCCTGGGGCTTTCCCCATTTTAACTTTCTTCATTGCTTCCACAACTCCCATCCTAATGGTTTCTTCCTCTCTTCCCACATCCCTCCTTTTCCCAGCCATTCCCCAGCCACTTATACTTGCATTACTTTCACTCTCTATGTTCAACAATTCATTAAAGTGTTCTCTCCATCTGTTCAGTTTTTCTCCCTTCTCTACTAGTAATCTACCATTTTTATCTTTCACTCCCCAACTAACTTCTTTGGCACACTGTCTTTACCTCATTCCAGAACATTTTCTTACATTCCCTCCACTTCGCACTCAAATTCCTTCCAAATTCCTTATCCACTCTCTTCCTTCTCTCTCTTACTAATCTTTTCACCTCTCTCCATATAACTCTCTCTTCCGTCTCTCAACTTCTTCGACACCTCTGTTCCTCATCCACTCACTATATGCTTTCTTCTTTTGTGCCACAGCCTCTCTCACCTCTTCAGTCCACCATGCTGTTCCCTGTACCCCCTTTCGTCTTCTCTTCACCCTACATACCACCTCACATGCTGCACAGATTTCTTCTGTGAATACCTTGCACACACCTTCCACATCCCCTATCTGCTCCAGTCTATATTTACCCAATTGCTCCTCCACTTCCCTTTTATATTCTGCCTTTATTCCATCCTCTTGTAACTTTTCTACCCTCCTGGTAAGAATTACTTCCTCCTGTCCTTCCCTTCTTCTCCTTCTCCATTCTGGCCACCACCAAGTGGTGGTCCAAAAGTCCACTCCCCCAACCTCTATATACTCTTGCATCCACTACACACCTTCTCATCCTTTCATCCACACACAGTCAGTCATTGCCTTCCGTTCATTCAGTTCACTATCCACCCTTCTCAACACTTGCCACATATACCTATGGATCATCCTGTGCCTGAAGAGGGTATTTGCTATCACCAACCCCCTCCTGGCACAAATGTCCACTAAAGCACTGCCATTCTTATCCATCCCTGCAGGCACACCCCACTCACCGACCACTCCATCCACTTTCACATTCCCTACTTTTCCATTTATATCCCCAATCATCTCTCATTCCTTCCAAACTTTTTCAAGCATACTTCGATGATTGCTCAAAACTCTTCTCTCACTCTGCTTGCACGATCTTGCGTTGGTGCATACACACACACAACTGCCTACATTTGCAGTCAAACTTTCCCTCTTACCCACACAATCCTTGACCCAACTGATCCATACTCTCTCATATTCTCCTTCCATCTGGTACTCACAACAATACACACTCCTTCTTTTGCCTTCTCATTCTCATCTACTCCCACGCATATACCTCATCCATACTCCCATACTCTCACATTTTCATCTCTCCATTTAGTTTCTGTTAATCCACATACATCTACTTTCGCATCCTCAAGCACCTGTACAATCTCTCTTTCTTTCACCTAATCATTTATTCCCCTTACATTCCACGCTGCAATCCTTACCAAGTCCTTAGTACAGTCCAAATGTAATACAATTTCTTGAGGGTAATGAGCCAGATATTATGTGCTTTGTAGAGACCAAGTTAAGAGAGGATATTGATATCCAAGTGGGAGATGGTAAATACAAACTATGAAGCAGAGACAGAAAAGAAAAAATGGGAGGAGGAATGATGATAGCTGTGAAGAACAGACATGGATAATGTGGAACTGGAAGAAGGTAGGGCAGAAGTGATAACTATGAAACTAAAAACCAGAGGCGAAGGCAGGGGAAATCGCAGTAGCACAAGATCTCCCTAAGATAAGGGCATGGAATGAGAGGGAATACCAAATGCTGTCAGACATGGTAAGACACCTACAGGAAGCAACTGAGAAAAGCAACAATATAATCCTGATGGGTGACATTAATTGTAAAGAGGTGAAGTGGGAGTGGGTCTCAGGAGGTAGTGAAGAATTGTGGGGCAGTATAATGTTAAATATAGCTAAAAATAATGTAATGATCCAGTGGGTCAAAGAAGAGACAAGATTTAGAGGTGATGACACACCAGCTAGACTAGATTTACTGCCAGCCAAAGAACCTCACGTACTGGATCTCTGAATTATCTGATTATGTAGTGACAAATTACAGAATGGAATGTGGTGCCAAGAGATGAGCTATACAGGCATGGAAGATACAACTTTGAGGAAACAAACTTTACAGAATTGAGGAAATTTTTCGAAGAAACAGATTGGAGAGAATTCAGAGAATCAAGAGAGATGCAGAAGTGGAAAATCTTTCTAAGCATTTACAACTCAGGTATGAAAAAATATGTGCCAAGAGTAAGTGGGAGAGAGAACTGGAAAAAAGATTGGTTCAACAGAAGGTGTATGATGGCAAAAAGTGAAAGGGATGTGGTATGGAGCAAATGGAAAAAAAAAAGGCAACAATAGAACAAAGGAAGAATCCAAAAGAACTAGAAATAAATATACGAGAATCTATAGAGAGAAAGAAAGAAACTTTGAAAAGTGGTATAACTGACAAATGTAAGGAGGAACTTAAATTGTTTTATAGGTGTGTCAATGGCAAATTGAAACACAAAGAAGGACTCAATAAGCTGAAAGTAGAAGGAAAGGTCTATAAGATGCAGCAATGCAAGCTGAAATAATGAAAAGCTGCCAATAGGTTTTCACTAAGGAAAGTGAGTTTGTGGAGGGGAAGGGAGTGACTAGAAGTGGAGTGTTAAAAGATATAAAAGTGGAAGTGCAGCAAGTATATACATTACTGGAAACTCAAGGTGTAAGGAAAGCTCCAGGGCCTGACGGTACCTCTTATTGGATACTAAAGGAATGCAGAGAACAACTGGCAGAAAAGATTCATGGTTTGAGTGTGTGTTCTCTGAAAGAAGGGTAAGTGCCTCGAGAATGGAAGAGGGCCAATGTGGTACCAATTTACAAAAGAGGGAATAAGGAAGAGCCCTAAATTATAGACCAGTGCCCCTAACCAGCATGGTTGCAAAGTTGTGTAGGAGATTCATGAAAGACAGGTGGATAAAATATCTGGAGGAGATTGACATTTTGGCAGAAAGTCAAGTTTGGATTCAGAAATGGAAGGTCGTGTGTCTCTAATTTGTTGAGCTTCCACTCAAGAGCAGTTGGTGTGTTACAGGAGAAAGATAGCTGGGTGGATTGTGTGAACTTAGATCTGGAGAAAGCCTTTGACAAGGTACCCCATAAGCGAGTAATGTGGAAATTGGAGCAAATAGGAGGACTGAAGGGGAACCTCTTGGACTGGATGATAGACTTCATAAGAGACTGACAGATGAGGACAGTAATAAAGGACAAGATGTCTAGGTGCAGGGAAGTAACAAGTGGAGTCCCGCAGGGCTCGGTGCTGGTGCCTGTAGTGTTCCTGATTTACGTCAGCGATATGGTGGATGGAATGAACATTTATGTAAGCCTGTTTGCAGACGATGCAAAGATCATCATGAGGAAAATAAAATTTGAAGAGGATCGTAAAATGTTGCAGGAAGATCTGGACAGGATTTACAAGTGGAGCCAGGTATGAGAAATGAAATTCAGTGCAAACAAAAATGCAAAATATTGGAAATGGGTAAATATACCAAGAGGCTGTCACTGAATTATTTGATGGGAAAGGAACCAATCACAAAAGTGAGAGAAGAGAAGGACCTGGGAGTGTTGGTCCAGGATAATTTGTTTCCTGAAAATCACATTAATAAAACTGTCAGACACTTGATGTAGTGCTGCTCTCAAAGTGTCTGCCCTTTCCTCTCCTCCATCCTTCTTTCCTTCCATCCTCTTCTGTCTTTCTTTCGTTCATTCTTTCCTCGTCCCTCTGCCTATGGGTGACTTTACACTCCCTCTTCTGTCTTTCTTTCCTTCATTCTTTGCTCTTCGTTCTGCCTGTGGGTGTCTCTACACTGAATGACGAGCCGAATGGTTTCCTGTACACCAGGAAACCATTTACAGTACTATGTTGGGTGGTAACACTAACCATATAACCAAATTATGGCACTTGGTGGTTTAGCGGGTAATTAAAGCGCTCCAATCGGACTGAGCCAGTGAAGGTTTATATCCAAGGAGTGGTTGGGGTTTATTGCTCACATAATGCCACTCAGGGATGAGTGAGGCTGGTCACTCTCATCTTAAATGTCAGGACTTGCCTAGCCCTGGACTCCTACACTCCTTATGGGGCAACATAGGATTGGATGATGGATGGATGTCAGAGAGACATATAAGCTCTTGACAAACATGAGAGTGGCATTTCAATACATGGATGAGGAGATGATGAAAAAATTGATAGTGGCTATTTTGTGCCCCAGGTTGGAATATACAGCAGTGGTGTGGTCTCCACATAAAAAGAAAGATATATACATGATCGAGAGAAAAAGAGCACCAACCAAGGTGGTCCCTAGCCTGGCAGATCCATCACATAATGAAAGACTAGAAAAGCTGGGTTTGTCTTCCTTAGAAGAAAGAAAGAAGGGTGACATGGTTGCAAAATTCAGGGCCATGTTGGGAGTAGACAAAATTGACAGAGAAGATCTGTTTTTATGGGATGGGGGACCAACAAGAGGACATGGAAAGAAACTGAAAAAGACAAGTGGCCTGAAGGATATCAAGAAATACAGTTTTCCATATGGAAAGAGATCATCCAGGCCAAAAACTTAAATGACTTTAAAGCAAAGCTTGACTGGTTGAGACGTGGAGGTGGGACCCCACGAGCGTAGCTCATTTCTTGTATATCACAACTAGGTAAAGTAGGTAAACTACGTAAACACACACAATGTTGAGTAGATTCTTGCAACTGCCAAACACTGTTATTCAACTGAGGGAAGCTCACTCACTGAAGGATTAAGGAATTATCTATATCTTTTGAGGAATTAATTACACACATAAGTCCCATTTTTTACAAACTTTATTGCAATATCTAAGAAAAACCTTTATAACTCAATTACCAAATATTCATTTCCCATACTCACTCTCTCTCTCTCTTTCTTTCTAGTCACTTACAGTTAGTTTAAGAAAACCATGTTTGCTTAAATTACAGACTTAAAACTAGCAAGATTTTAGTTTTCTGCATGTATGGGGGGGGGGAAGGAGAAATAAGATAATGGGGTAGGAGCAGAGAGGGTGGACAGGTGAGTGGCAATGAGGAAAAGGAAGAAATGTATTTCAGTAGAGGAAATAAGAGAAAAGGAGTGGGGGGGGGGGAAGGAAGGCATGGAAAGGTTTGCCTCCTGTGGAAAAAAATAAGTAACATGAAACTTGGAAAAAGAGGAGGAACAGGATACAACAGACCAAGGCAAACAAAAATTAACTTATTTTGCCTTCTATGGATGTATGACATTATTTTACTCTGACTGCCACAAAATTACTTTTAATTTTGATCCATCGAGGGAAATTTGTTACGATAATTAGAGAGATAAAAACTGTTAATTAGCCTTTGAAATGCCTGAACTTTTTTCACCTCAATAAATGTTGATTTAGCCTGAATAAAATGTTCACACACATCCACAGTGATGAAAGCCCCCTTGATTCCAATGATGCATTTTCATTTTATTATTACAGTAAGACCTCACTATAACGGACTAATTGGGGCTCAGGCCAGTCCGAAATATGCGATTTTCCGATAAAAGCGACATCCGGACTTACCCCTGCTAATCTGGACTTTTTCCGATATATCAGACATTAGTCCGGATTGCATCAGTGGTTTTCACCACCATTGCAGTATTGTACTGTGTTATACCTTCACTACATTAATCAAATGGTATAATAATACTGTACTGTGCACTGAAAAACATGTCTTTTACTTGTCTTATTGTGGTGAACATAGCTGAAGTTGTCAGGCAGTCCGGACTGCCTTCGGGCTATATCGGACTTTTACCGATATATAGGAGTTTACTCCGGTAGCTCCTCGAATCCGATAAAAGCGAATTCCGGTCTACTGAAGTCCGTTATATCGAGGTTTTACTGTATTATTATTATCTACAATGATTTTATTTAGCTAAATGGAGACTTTTCAGACTGAAAGGGTTAATTAATGCCTTCATTAAGCCCTTAAATAAGAAAGGCTTTTCATAAGTTGAGCAAAATCACCTGGAGATTATTTAAAAAAAAAGAAAAAAAAAAGGGAGAGAGGGGGGTACTACAGTAGTGAAGGGGAAGGGGTTAAGACACACAGAGAGAAGCTTTGTCTATTGCTTGGGCAAAATAAGCAACATGGAGACATAAGTTTATACATGAGTAATGAAGGCACAATGAGGAAGGGAAGATGGGGGAGTATCTATCATCATCCTAACCCATTTACCACTAATACAGAGGGTGGGTATGATGAGTATGAGGGTTATCTTCTGAGTGGCATAAGGAGCATTGTAATACCTATTCCTTAATCTACATAGTTTGCATATTACACCTATACATAACCTCTAGGTTATTCATGTTGTTTTAATATCAACAAAGTGAGCATCAACACTTACAAAAGGATACTGGGGAGTAATGTGAAAAATAAATCACTCATAAGGAAGTTACAAAATCTCCAAAGCCACTTATTTTGACCCTGTCTTAACCCCTTCACTATAAGGATGCCTTTTACTTTATACAGGAAATGCTCAGATGATTGTATTTAACAAGGATGGGGCCCCCCTAGTTATCAGTAAACAGACAGACTCATTAAGAGCCATCTCCCCTAAATTTAATAAAATCATCTGAGGTGAAACAGAAAAGGAGCCATTGTACTGAGGAGAATGTCTTTTTCAGCCAGGTAGATGAAGTCTATCTATCTATCTATTGCCAGATGCCACAATCGATGGTCATTATTTTTGTACGAAATGTATCTGTGTCTATCTGTCTGTATCGAAAATGCAAATCTTTGAACGTATTGATTGTAGAAGGAAAAGTTATTAATAAAAGTTGTTAAGAGTCACAGGTAGACAAAGTTGATGGTCATTATTTTTGTACGAAATGAATGTTTGTACGTGTGTGTGTGTCGAAAACTCAAATCTCAGAAAGCAGAAGGAAACGTTATCAATAAAAGTTGTTTGCAGTCACAACTTGAACTAACATGTAACTCAACCAGCACTGCAGTTCATCCAGGATAGATACATAATAGTCACGTTTTCACCTAACAGTATTATTACAGTCTACCCGACTCATAGATGATGGGTAATCTTGTCAATTTTATTGTTGCCATTTCCAAATGATCTTATTCAGCTTAGGTGCAACTTTTCATATAGGAAGGATTAGATATAGCCTGCAATAACCCCTTCACTTGGAAATAGGGTCTTAAGCTGAAAAAAATGCAATAGACTGATGTTACCTAGAGTAATGAGAAAGGCTTACTTAGGTTTAAGGGTTTGGTGAGAAAATATGAGAGCTTCTTTGAGGACAATGTGTGTGTGTGTGTGTGTGTGTGTGTGTGTGTACAGGAACAAGTC
>JAGKTI010003658.1:0-35522 GCA_018397915.1 Birgus latro
TTAGGGTAATTTTTTAACACATTTACAGCATGATGAAAACAGGTTAGATATGAAAATCATTATGGAAATCATCTTGCACACAATTTATGCATGAGATTAATGATATGGAAAGAACAAAACAAGGAATTTTGATGAAGTTTGGGTACTTACGAAAAAGAAGCCGCCGTCTGTAACTCGCTCTATCATCTCAGACTTTGACACGAAGAAATTGCACCACACAACTTTAGCAATTTACAATCACCAGCACTTTTCACCAACACTTTCCACAACGTTTTTTTTGCATAACTGGGATCACATCTCTTCACTGCACTGTACATAACAGTAAATTCCCATGTGGTCTAGTGACGAGTCCTGGAGCCTGAACTTCTCAGCAGCAGCTTTCAGCTCCGTTCCACGTACCAACACACCTGCGGCACGTTGTTGTCGTTACCAGATCAGCGTGGATCGGTCGATATCTGCATACTTAGGACTAAACATCGCCTTCCTCTCCACGTTTCGTTTGGTCTTCGAAGCGAAATCAGCCATGTACTGCTGTAGTTTGTCTCGGGACTTCTTGATATCAAACAAGGTGGAGCGAGGGAGTTTGAATTCACGACGAATTCGTGATGTCGGCCACCTGGCGTCCATCTTTTCCAATACCCTTCCCTTTTCTTCTCCAGAGTCAGAACCACTTTCTTCCTCTTCTCAGGTGTTGGGGCCATCATCACACACATGATGAAGAAGGTGAAGAGCAGTATCAAGCACTGTAAGAGGTAGGGTATCACCACAAAAGCAATCACTTCGGCCGCCATTGTCAGAGGTGTTCATGAGGCAGCAACTGAGTGGGTAATGGCAACCGACAGACAGGCGAATATTGGACGTCCGAATAATGGAGGGATTACTGTAATGGGAGATTTTAACTGTAGAGAAGTTGATTGGGAAAGTATGGATGCTGGGAACAATGAGGAATCATGGGGAAATAAATTAAAGTAATTGGTGATGGAAAACATGTTAACCCAATTAATTAAAGAAAATACAAGAATTAGGGGTGGCGACGAACCATCAAGGCTCAACTTAGTATTCACAAAGGACCCAAATGATGTGAGGAACATAACCTACTAATGCCTTTTTGGTAAAAGTGACCATCTGGTTATTGAGATGGAAGTGGCTGGAGTAAAGGAAGGAGAAAGAGATGAAAAACACAGAGGAAATAGATACAAGTATGGGAAAGCAGAGTTTACTTCCCTGAAGAACTTTTCCCAAAATGCAGACTGAAGTAAAATGAATACGATCACAAATGTTGATGAGAAATATGAGTTTTTGATAGAAGTATATAAAACAGGAGTTAGTAAATATGTCCCAAAATTTTCCGCAGCTATGGAAAGGAAGAAAGAATGGTTTAACAACAGATGTAGAATGGCACAAGAGGCAAGAAAAAGAGCATGGAATAAAGTGAGAAGAAGGTATAGTGAAAGGGCTTGGGAAGAGTACAAGCAGGTAAGAAATGAATATGTAAGGGTGCGGAGGGAAGAAGAAAGGAAATACGAAAAAGATGTAATCAGATGTAAAAAAGAGCTGAAACTGTTTTATAGGTTTGTAAATGGTAAAATGATAGTTAAGGACAGTATAATATGATTGAGGGATGGAGATGAAACATACGAAAGAGAAGAAGAATTGTGTGAAATAATGAACAACAAACTGCAGTTAGTCTATGTGTTGGAGAAGGAAGTTGGGGAACCTGAAATGGAACCCAGGATGACGGCAATGGCAGAAATTACGGTTGATGTGAATGAGGTGCTACAGCTGATGAGGGATTTGGATGTGAAAAAAGCATTGGGACCAGATGGTGTGGCTGGATGGAATCTGAGGGAATGTGCAGACCAGTTAGTGTGGCCTGTGTATGTCATCATTAAGACATCACTGGAAAATGGACAGTTACCTAAAGATTGGAAAAGAGCAGGTATTGTGCCAATCTTCATGGGAGGAGATAGGGAAGAACCACTCAATTAAAGACCCGTATCGCTTACTAGTATAGTTTGTAAAATCTGTGAGAAAATTATTAGAAAAAGATGGATAAAGCGTTTAAAAGAAATTGAAGTGATAACACCGATAATTTGGTTTTAGGGAAGGAAGATCATGTGTTACTAACCTATTAAGTTTCTACAGTAGGATAATAGATGTCATACAAGAAAGAAAGGGATGGGCAGATTGTGTGCATCTAGATTTCAAGAAAGCATTTGACTTTCTACAGTAGGATAATAGATGTCATACAAGAAAGAAAGGGATGGGCAGATTGTGTGCACCTAGATTTCAAGAAAGCATTTGACAGGGTGCCCTATAGGAGACTGCTGTGGAAGTTGAAGACCTTTGGAGGGATGCAAGGGAAACTATTAAAGTGGATGAGAGATTATTGATAAGAAGGCAGATGAGACCAGTGATAAGAGACAAGGTTTGTATTCACAGTGGAGAAACGTGGCTAGTGATGTACCCCAGGGCTCTGTCTTGGCCCCAATAATGTTTCTGATATATGTAAATGATTTGCCAGAGGGTTTGAATAGTTACATGAGTATGTTCACAGATGATGCTAAAATTATGAAACATATTAAATGTATTAATAGTTGTAAAAAACCGCAAGAGGACTTGGACAAACTCCACAGTTGGAGCCAGACTTGGAAAATGGATTTTAATGCCAAGAAGTGTCATGTATTTGAATTGGGGATGAGTGATAAAAGACCGCACTGGACGTATAAAGTGCGCAATGAGATAATAGTAAAAGAGAGGATGGGAAAGACTTGGGAGTGATTATTCAGGATGACTTGTCACAAGAGAAGCATATAAACAAAATCATTGGAGGAACTTATAGATTACTGACTAACATGAGAGTGGCTTTTAATTATATGGATGAGGAAATGTTGAGGGAGTAGATAGTGACCATGATAAGACCAAGACTAGAGTATACAGCTGTGGTATGGTCACCTCATTTGAAGAAGCACATTGATAAACTAGAGAGGGTTCAACGGATAGCAGCGAGGATGATACCATGTTTAAGGGAACTCACCTACAAGGAGAGATTAGAAAAACTGAAGTTACCAACACTGCACGAGAGAAGGGAAAGAGGTGACTTGATCACACTATTTAGAAATGTAAGAGAATTGGAAAGGGTGGATAGAGAGGATCTTTTTGTGTTGGATGATGGAAGAACAAGAGGTCATGGCTTCAAGTTGAGGACAAGTAGATGTCTTAATGATCTCAAAAGGTTCAGTTTCCCGAACAGAAGCATAAGTATTTGGAATGACTTAGACAAAGAGGTGGTTCAGACAAAAAACGTTCATATGTTTAAAACTAGATTAGATAAATATAGGTATGGAGACAGGACAACACGAGCTTAGCTCAATTCCTTTTTTTTTTTTTAATGTGTCTGACTCTGGGCATAGGCTTCACTACTACAAATAGGTAAATACACACACACACAGAAAATACAGCCATTGACACACCCAAACAAGCATGCACAGACACGCAAGCACGCAACTCATGAGGCCTGGGATGGCAGTTGTAACTATCTATCTATCTATCTATTGCCAGACGCCTCAATCCCGAATGGGGTGGCCACAAACAAATCGCCTCCATGTCACTCTGTCCCCTGCCATTTCACTACCATGCTCCCAACTCACACCCCCCTCTCTCATATACCTCTCCACTCCATCCCTCCATCTCATCCTCGGCCTCCCCCTCCCTCTCGCCCCCTCCACCTCACTCACATACACTCTCCTCGTCAATCTTTCACTCTCCATCCTCTCCACATGCCCAAACCACCTTAACGTGTTTCTCCTAACGCTTCCCATCACGTCCTCAAGCACACCACAACGCTCCTTCACTTCCTCATTTGTTAGTCTGTCTCTCCATGTGACTCCACATGCTCCTCTCAGATAACTCATTTCCACTGCTCTCACTCTTGACTTCTGTCCATCCAACAGGGTCCAAGCTTCACTTCCATATGTCAGAGTTGGTATCACAATACTGTCATGTAACAACTTTTTCACTTCCATGCTCACCTCCCTGTTTCTTATCACTGCTTTCAATGAACCAGCAACCTTCCTTCCCTGCTGTACCCTTTCGAGCACTTCACCCTCCAGACTACCATCCTTACTCATCACACTGCCCAAGTACTTAAATTCACTCACATTCTCCATTTCCTTCCCATCCAATCTCACTGTACACTCACTGGCTTCACTTCTCTCGAACACCATCACTTTACTCTTCCCCACATTTCTGTTTTACTGTCAGTGTTATAATGCATTAATTTCTTGCTGTAGCACGTTCATAGTTATATACTTTCCACATATCGTGGTGTTTTGCTTGTGTATTAGTAATGTGACTATGAGTGTAAAATATGAGGTTAGCTTGAGATGTAACTGCCAGTTAAGAATGACAAGGAGGGGGTTGGGAGGGTTAAGGGTGGGAGGGTTGGGAGCTGGGGTAGAGGTGAGTGGAGCTCGTTTCGTCCCCCTCCTCTCGTCTTCCCTGGGTATATAGGGGTAGGAAGGGGGAACCCCAGAGCAGAAATTAGTGATTGTGAGTGTTCATGATCATTAAATAAATACTTAAAATGATATGGGTTATTGTTTTACTGGAAATGCATATCCAAGGCCAAGAGCAAGTCCAAGCCAAATAAATCCTTAGATGAAACCCAGAAAAAGTCGCAAAAATGACCAGAAAATTTTTAAAAATTTTGTTGTCAAATTTGGAGTATCGGGATTTCCGGATTATTGGTGGCCGGATTAGAGGACTTTTACTGTATAATCATTTCTTGCCTGTTTGTAGTTGTTATGTGCCCTCTCACTGTTGTGTTTTGTATCTATTCCACAGCAGATCTCTTTTTTCTTTTGATTTTTTACATTCTTTATTAAACCATTTCTTTATTTTCATTTCTTTGCTTTGTGCTGAGGGATGTAATTTTGGACTCCTATTTCCTAAAGATCACAGAATTTTCTATATATGATATTTAAATCTTGTCCTCTAAGCTCCTTTTCCCAATCTGTTTCTAAGAAGTACTTCTTCAGGTCATGATAGTTGCCCTTTTTGTAGTTTAGACTCTTTTTGTAACTCTCATTACTGCTAACATCATATGCAAACCTGAAGTTACAGTTTAATACTGGATGGTCACTTTTGCCAAATGGGGGGTGATACATTATATTGTCACTTTTATTTTCTTGCCTAGTACATATAAGATCTAGGACTGATGGATCATCAAGTCCTCTTTTTCTGGTGCTTTCCTTTACTTGCTGTGTTAGGAAAAACTCCTGCACAAGATCTAGGAGCTTATGATCCCAACTGCTTCCAATGGTTTTTTACATCTAGAGTATTCCAATTTATATTTGTATTGAAGTCTCCAATTAATTAAATTCTTTCAGATTTCTCTTCCATTCTATGTAGTATTGTTCTTAAACTCTGAATTGTACTTTCTGCCAGGTCTTCATATTCACCTTATTCCCAGGTGTTTGTTTTGGGTTGCATGTATAAATTTGACATAGTTAATTTCCCTTCAGATGTGTTAAATTCCAATGCAATCAGTTGCACTTGTGGGGGTGTATCTAGTTTTATTTCTCTGACTTGTAGATTGTTCTTTGGTAAGATTATAATTCCTCCTCCCTTTCTTAAATTTCTGTTTCTTCACCATATATTGAATTCCTTTGAGTTTAGGGTATCATTTGATATCTTTGGGGTTAATTTTGTTTCAGTTAGGCAAATAATAAATGGTTCCTTCTCTTTGGCAAAGTCTTCTATCTCTGATAATTTAAACACCATTCCATCTACAGTTGAGTACAACAACCTAATCATTTTGTGTACATACTTGCCATAACTTGAGTCTACTACCTTCGTTCTTTTTATTCCTTGTTGGTTATGTACCACTTTCATACCTGCGATCAAATTACTTTGTAATAAAAAGTACTCTTATCTTTCTCTGATCTTCCCTCATTCTTTGTTTTTGCCTCCTCCCTCTTCTCTTTTAGTATTCCCAATTCCTCTTGAGTTAGGGATCTTTTTATCCATACTTTTTAAGTTCCTCTTTTTCCGTGAGTTTGTTTGCATTTTTTAATATTTCCTCCACAGTGTTCACACTCCAGAAGGTTACTTTAAGGGGCCTTGACTTATTTCTCTCATGTTTTCCTAGCCTTTTGTTTTCCTGTATGTCTATTAGAGATTTCTTCTGATACTTCCTTCAGTGTGCTCATTATATTTGCCATCTCCGTTTTGTCTCTCGAAATTTTGTTTTTTATTTCTTCCTCCTCTAAACCAGTGATTACCATAGATTTGTTGATATATGCTGAATCTTTGACCAATTTTGGGTTGTTTTGGATTATTTTTTTCACTTCCTTTTTAATGCTTTTTTCCTTCAACTCTTGTTTCTTTCTTTACTTTCACCATTTCAGTAAATGCAGTTTCCACATCATCTTTGTAACTTTGCATCACTTCATTCGTTTTCGTTTTTGAAGGCTCAAACATCCTTGCATGTGTCATTCACCTGGGTTATCTTCTCTTCAGTATCACTGCTTTTGTCTATCAGACTGCTTGCTTGCCTAATTGTCTCTGTATCATTTCTGAACTCTTCCCTAATACTCTCATAGTTGACAGTTGTACTTGCCATTTCACCAATATTCCTTCTACTGTAAGTGAACCCACCTCAGCTGACAGCTCATCTAGTGTTGTGTCTTTCTTGTTTAATTCCTTTACTTATTTTTCATTTTCCTCCTTCTGCATTCACAACTGCTTCTTAATTTCATCCATTTCACTCTGAAATGCCCTTTCCAATTTGTTCACCTTCTCTGCTACTGTAATTTGTTGTATGTTTCCATTTCAACCAGTTCCTAGTAGAAATCATCATCCTGTTTTCTACCTTTATCCCTTTTCTTAATTCCTTCCATATCCACTTTGTTAAATATGTTGGTCCTCTTGTGTTATTACTTAGAAAAAGAAAACAATTTTTACTTCCAAGTATGCATCTCCTTACTCACCTGTGGTACCTTAGTTGAAACAGCTGGGAGCTTGATCAGCACATTCTTGCACTAATTGGCTGTATTCTGTTATTTGGGCAACACTTTTGCATAAACTTGCTCTATTATATTGGAGCACCATTTAGTTAAATTAGTACAGAGCTTGACTCATATAAAGATACTGTTTAGGTATGGCCAGCTGTGGTCAAGGGTGGCCATTGCGGAGCAAGGTGATATGATGTGTTGTCTCACTGACACCTCAGCTGTGTATGTGTGTGTGTGTGTGTGTGTATGTATGTGAATCATCCCCTTCTCTCAGTTACTATTCCCTTCTTGCCCTTATTATTTATTTAGACTACAGTGAGATAAGTGACTGTATATAGTACAGCTAAATAAGAAATGTAAGAAATAATGGTTACATGCAGTTTGGCTGTGGTTGTACACCATTTACATGCATAAACTTACATGACAGCATGTGTATGCCACTTACAGTACATATTTAAACTCGCATGTCCACCACACTTACGTCCTGCCAGTACACGGTATACTTCACTTTTAGTTCACTGCTTTTGACCTTCATTTTTTTTTTTCCCCTCCATTCATGTGCTTTTTACTATGAACCTTTCAGTTTCAATAAGATTCTTCTTTATCATAAGCTGTAAAACAGTGTCAAGGTAATAACACTTTTTCACTGAGAATTAGGCTAAACAGTGAACAAAATCTTCAATAAAAGGGAATGTAATGTTTCCTCTGTCCTTATCCGATTTCCCTATATCGACAATAAAAATTGGTATCAGTTCAGTATCGGAAAAAATGTAAATATCGGCGATATATCGGTTCAGCAAATAGGATTGGTTACAGCACTATATATATACAGGATGGGATACTGAAAATGGCCAGAGTAATCATTATGAAAATGAAGGTGAAGTTGTTGTAATGGGAAGTGGTTGAATATTTCATATGCAAAGTCAGCAGATGATGTCCATTTACTTGCTAATAAAACATAAACTCTACAGTATGCAGACATTTTTTTTTTTTTTATGATTGATTAGTTATTTCTGAAACTTGATGTAGTGTGATAAAAGTAAAGTGGTAGTTTTTGAGAGAGAGAGAGAGAGAGAGAAGTTGGCTCACAGTGTGATGCATTAGTAAATGGGGGGAAAAAAAAAACTGGATTGGGTGGAAGATTTCTAATAATGTTCTGGGTAATTCAGACATGGTAGAAAAAGAGGGAAGCATGAAGAGGAAGTAGAAAGAGTGGTTGAAGGATGAAAAGTGGTTGGTGCTGTGAAAATCTTGATATAGGACAGAAAGTGGACTATATGCTATAAGAAGATGGCATGAGAATGTCTTCTTAAAATATTTGTATGCTGTAAGTTTTAAAAGTCAAAAGTAAATACAGTAATCTCTCTACTATCCAGACGACCACTATCCGGTGACCTCACTGTTTGGATGTCGTAGGCTGATGGCCGAAACCCCAAAATGCAAAAAAAAAAAAACGAAAAAAAATCCAATTTTTTTTTACTGCGTCACTTTGAATTTCCCGTGCGCGTTGACCAGCTCCCTTCCTGCACTACCCCCCTCCTCCTAGTTCTGTCTCAACTCCCATGAACAGTGGACGGCTGTTCGATCATTTGCGGTATCTTTTCGTTCTTGTTTAAATAATCATAAGTCACAGTGCTAAGAATTAAATGTAGGACAGGAGACTGTAGCACCAGTCGAGCAAGGCAGTACTCCCAAGGAGGATGGAAAGCTGATGACAGGGAGAGCTGGAGCTCGCGTTTCATCAGCCCTCAGGACTTGTTCCTGACCATCCCCCTTTGCTGAACTTTTTCAGTGTCTCAGTTACACAGAGAGTAGACCAGCATGCTCTCCAATACAAGTTTCTCTAACTGTCAACACCAAACTACATACATGCTACACGCTACACTTCCTTTTCAAAATTATCTCGAAAATGGCGCACAAAAATCATGCCTCTGAGTCCCCGGGGGGGGGACCATAAATGCCCCCACCATCCGCCTCTCTCCCGGTGACGACTCAAAGAGCTGCCTGGAACCACTGTCTGACTCACTCCTTCTTCATTTCTGTAACATTCGCGGCCTTTCCTCTAACTTTCACGCTGTCGATCACCACCTCTTCTCCTCTAAACCTCACCTTCTCTTTCTCACTGAGACTCAGCTGTCTGAGGCAACTGACAGCAAACCCTTTTCTGTATCCTCCTACTTTCTCTATTCTCGTTTCAAAGCCAAAGGTGGCTGTTGCGTATATGTACGCAACGATCTATCTTGCTCTCGTGTTCCTGAACTTGATTCTTCTGAATTCTCTACTCTCTGGCTTCGGCTTTCCTGTCATTCTCTGACTAAATATATCTGTGCTGTTTACTTATCTCCTAATTCTACTGACTGTCAAAAATTCTTTGACTATCTTACTTCTACGATGGAACACATTCTATCCATTTCTCCTTTCTCTGAAATCTCCATTCTAGGAGATTTCAATGTTCACCACCACCTTTGGCTCTCCTCTCCTTTCACTGATCCACCTGGTGAACAAGCCTACATCTTTTCTATCCTTAATGACCTAGAGCAGCTTGTACAGCACCCTACCCGTATCCCTGACCGCCTTGGAGAGAGTTCCAACATACTTGACCTTTTCCTAACAACTAATCCTTCTGCTTACACTGTTNGATTTGTCTTGGAAAGAACATATTACATCTCTTGTGAAATCTGCTTCCAAGAGATTAGGTGTGCTAAGCCGATTCCGAACTTTCTTTACCCCTGCACAGTTGTTGACCTTGTACACGGGTTTTATTCGCCCGTGTATGGAGTACAACTCTCATGTGTGGGGAGGCTCCCCACATGCAGCTCTTCTCAATAGGGTGGAGTCAAAGGCTTTTCGTCTCATTAACTCTCCTCCTCTTACTGATTCCCTTCAACCTTTGTCTCTTCGCCGCACTGTTGCATCTTTATCTCTCTTCTATCGCTACTTCAATGGTCACTGTTCCTCTGAACTGTCTGCTTGCATCCCTCCACCTCTACGACGGGCACGTAGTACCCGTCTAGCAACAAACTCTCATCCCTTTTCTGTCCAGCTCTCTAATGCAAGAGTTAACCGTTACTCCCAGTCCTTCATTTATGCAACTGGTCAACTCTGGAACTGTCTTCCTCTGTCTGTATTTCCTACTTCCTCTGATCTCCAGTCTTTCAAACGCAGTGTGTCCAGACATCTCGAATTGAACGGATCTTGAATTTGGCTCTCTTTTGTATTGTTTTTGCTTTTTCTTGGAAGGAACAGTATGTAGGCCTGTGGCCTTTGGTTCCTTCTTCCTTGCATTAAAAAAAAAAAAAAGTTAAACACTGGATTACTGGACATGCTTCAGGAGCATTTATGACCACTGTAAAAACCTTAGAGGTGGGGGGGATAAACAACAATCATGGACATGTAAGTAAACATTGTCAACTGCTAAATATTTTCTATAATCACTTCTAAATCCTCATTCTTTGGTTACATTTTATTTGCTTCATGCGTTGTGTCCCATATTTGAGTGTACAGGCTGTGAAAGAGGTGATTTTCTCAGTGATTACCATGTCTCTTACATACGTTCACTATCTAGTCAACTGGTGAACATTTTTGCCCTACACACCTCTAAATCATAATTTTTCTGGTAACAGTTTATTTATTTCATGCTTTGTGTCCCATATTTGAGTGCACAGGCTGTGAAAGAGATGATTTTCTCAGTGATTACCATGTCTCGTACATACGTTCACTATCTAGTCAACTGGTGAACAAAATATTTTTGCCCTACACACCTCTAAATCATAATTTTTCTGGTTACATTTTATTTACTTCATGCATTGTGTCCCATATTTGAGTGCACAGGCTGTGAAAGAGGTGATTTTCTCAGTGATTACCTTGTCCCTTACATACGTTCACTATCTAGTCAACTGGTGAACATTTTTGCCTACACACCTCTAAATCATAATTTTTCTGATTACATTTTATTTACTTCATGCTTTGTGTCCCATATTTATGTGCACAGGCTGTGAAAGAGATGATTTTCTTGGTAATAATCATGTCTCTTCCTTACGTTCATTATGTAGTCAGCTGGCAAACACCTCTGTGCCTTACTTACCTCAAAATCATCATTTTTGTGTAAAAATTCGATTAATTCATGCTTTGTGCCCATTATTTATGTGAATGGGGTCTTAAATAAGTGCTATGCATGTCCGGTAGGGAGGTAGGTAGGTGCTTTTCTGATTTAGGTTAGGTTAGGTTAGGGTCAAGAATGACTGGTGCTGTTGGTGAACAGTGAACACCTTTGCCATACCTAACTCTTTTTCTGGTAACAATTTATTTATTTGATGCTTTGTATCCCATATTTTAGTGCATAAGATATGAGAAATGATGATTTTTATAGTGATTGCCAAGTCTGATACTTACTTACACTAACCTGCCAACTCGTGAACACCCCTGCCTTACTCACCTCAAATTCATCATTTTGGGGTTAAAATTCGCTTAAATCATGCTTTGTGCCAATTATTTATGTGAATGGGGTCTTAAATAAGTGCTATGCGTGTCTGGTAGGGAGGTAGGTAGGTAGTTTTCTGATTTAGGTTAGGTTAGGTTAGGGTCAAGAAAGTCTGGTGCAGTTGGTGAACAGTGAACCCCTTTGCCATACCTAACTCTTTTTCTGGTAACAATTTATTTATTTGATGCTTTTTATCCCATATTTTAGTGCATAAGATGTGAGAAATGATCATTTTCATAGTGGTTGCCATGTCCGATACTTATTTACACTAAGCTGCCAACTCATGAATATCTATGCCTTATTTACCTCAAAATCATCATTTTTGGGTTAAAATTCAATGAATTCATGCTTTGTGTTCATTATTTAATGCATACGATGTGAGAAAGGGTGATTTTCATAGTGATTTCCATGTCTGATACTTACACTTGCTGGCAAGTTGTGAGCACCTGTGCCTTACTCACCTCTATATCATTTTTTGGTTAAAATTCAGTTAATTCATGCTTTGTGTGCATTATTTATGTGAAAGAGGACTTAAATAAGTGCTATGCATGTCCGGTAGGGAGGTAGGTAGGTGGTTTTCTGATTTAGGTTAGGTTAGGTTAGGGTCATGAATGACCAGTGCTGGAGCTTCAGGGCCACTATCTGGACAAGATCACTTTCCGGTCATGCCTTTGGCTCTATTACGTCGGATAGTGGGATGATTACTGTAGTAGAATTGGACTACAGTATTCTAGAATATTTGTAGGTTGCAGAGGTTGTATAAGATAAAACCTATACAGACATATGAAAGCTGCCAAATACGAAAGTCTGTTTGTATTAGGATAAGTGTGCTTAGATGGTATGGTCACATAAAAAGAATTGATGTGAATTGGGTAGTGAGAAGGGTATATGTAAGCGAATTTGAGTGTGAAAGGAAATGTGGAAGACCAAGAAGATGGCATGATATGGTAAATTAATGTGTTAAGTGGTAGGTGGATGCACTCACCATCCACTTACTTGATATAGTGCTGCTTTGGGTGTCTGCCCTTTCCTTTCTTCCTTCCTTCCTTCCTCATCTGTCTTTCTTTCCTTCATTCTTTTCTCTTCCTTCTACCTACGGGTGACTTTGCACTCCCTCTTCTGTCTTTCTTTCCTTCATTCGTTCCTCTACTTTCTTCCTATGGGTGACTCTACACTGAATGATAAGCCAAATGGTTTCCTGTACACCAGGAAACCATTTACAATGCTGGTTGGTAACCATATAACCAAATTATGGTGCCTGGTGGTTTAGTGGGTAATTAAGGTGCTCCAATTGGATTGAGTCTGTGTAGGTTTATATCCAAGGTGTGGTTGGGGTTTATTGCTCACATATTGACACTCAGGGATGAGTGAGGCTGGTCACTTTCATCTTAAATGTCAGGACTAATTTGCCTAGCCCCGGGCTCTTATGCTCCTCATGGGGCAACATAGGATTGGATGATGATGGATAAAAACTTAGGTATTCACATTCAGGAGACAAAAAAAGTAAAGTAATATAGTAATGGATGGATGGATGATGTATGTATGTACTGTATCCTTTTTGTAGCTTGACTGTTGATAGATTGGTTCTCATTCAGTTATTTAACCAAGTAAAGCACACACAATGGAAAGCTTGTTTACTTTACAAGAGGGTTGGGAATGTCAAAAGCTTGAATCTTCTTTACATGGATATATGTCCAGTTTTACATGGCTTTCCAACATTTGTGTATTTCTTTCCTTTTTGATGATTCTCTTGACCCCTAGTTGTTTGTGGAGAATGAGACAGAAGGGAAGGAAAAAGATTTTTATGTATAGATGCTTAGTATTTTTCCCTTGACTCTTCACAGCCGGCAGAGAGTGTCCATGATAGAAGCAGGAACTGGTGGCCGCTATTTTGACAGTGGGCGAGGTGTGCCTTCCTACCTCCTCAAGCCCCAGCATGAGGATTCCAGTGAGTCCGAGAGCTCACATCCTCGCAAGCCACGTCCTCCCTCATCAGAACCTCCATCAGCCACCAGAGATGTAGCTGCCAGGTAAGTCCTTTTTTAGTTTTTGTACTGGCCTTGTGCCACTACTTCTGGAAGGGGGTATTTGGGATTGGCTGTTAATGTTATTTTTAGGACCAATCAAAGGCATTTTCATTCATGTTGAGAGATCAGGTACTTAACCATGGAAATTTAAACTCATTTAGGTTCCTTCAGGTGCTTGAGGAAACAGGTTTATCAGAAATATGGTGCTACATTTGTAGGGGGGAGGAGAGAATACTTGAGTTGCTAATGAGCAACTGAAAGATTGGCTGGAAACTGAATGTTTTTGTGATGTGATACATAGAAGAAGATTGAGGTAGTTTGAACATGTGGGGAAAATTAGTGAAGAAAAAAAAAATGGGTGAAAAGATCTAGGAATGTGAATACTAAGGGTAAAGCACAAAGAGGTAGACAGAAGAAGACTAACCATTTGTAGCATGGAGACCTGCCACCAAGTGGACAAGTCTGACACATGCATGTAAAAAGCCTTTCAAAATAAAATTAGAGACCTTGTGAAGAAAATTGGGTTCCAGAGAATCATGAGCTGTTGGTAGTAGGTGGGGGCACCCACAGTCCACTCACTCAGTGTTGTGCTGCCTTCAGGCAACTACATTGAGTGACCAGCCATATGGGGTCCTGTAACCCAAGAAATCGTAGTGCTGCCTACTTCTTCCTTAGCCTTTATCATTCTCTTTCTGAGCCTGCCCTCCTCTCTTCCTATTTCTCCCATCTTTCCTGTCACTTCTTATTGCTTTTCTTTCCTTTACAGGTGGCTTTACATTGAGTGACCAGCCAAATGGTTTCCTGTAAACCAAGAAACCATTTACAACACTGGGTGGTAACCATATAACCAAACCATACGTGCTCCCTACGTGTCAACAAGTGGGTTGGTGGAGGGTTAGTGCCCCTCCCTGTAAAACAAATAACTCAGAGTCAAATGGCCACCCCTTACGGGATTGTGGCGTCTGGCAATAGATAGATAGATAGATAGAATCAAATAACCAGATGCTACCTGTTGGTCGGTGGGTTAAGGGCTAACTGGATAGGATCCATCAGGGTTTACTTCTAAGGGATTCCCCCCCCCCCCAGCCTTGGGCCCCTAGGCTCCTGATGAGCCACACACAAAAAAAATAATAATGACAGATAGATAATAAAACAGACTTGTGATGTTCCTGCCATACCCTAGTCTTCCTAGTTGAGCATAACCATCAGCCACAGGGAAACAACTGCATCTGTAAGGCTCTTCTACATGTAAAGTACAGTACATACACCATGCAGGAATCCAGCAACTCTTTATGGTAGATTGTGCCTCAGAAGGGTTGGACCAGGGTCCATCTCATGGCAAGATGCAGGGAAGTACTGAGGAGGTTTGGTTCCCAGGTGGACACCACAGTGCCAACATGTATAGGCTCCTCGTTAGTTCCCGTCATGTGTAATGTTGGTGATCGTGGTCGGAACATAATTTTCTTGACAGAGAAACCAGTTAATGTTCATGACATGTTACTTACAGAGAGGTTCTCAGTGGAGCATAGACAGTACTAGAGGGATACATACCAGTATTGCATGTAGGGCAGTTAGGCATTACCATCAGAACATACCACTATTTTAGTGATCAGTGTGCTTGTAGTATGTTGTGCAAGTGAAAGCAATCATTTTGTGTGTTCATCTGGAGTGCATGCAGATTGGGGCCATAGCAAAGTAGTTTACATGATAAAAGTTATAAGTATAACGTAAAGAATGGTAAGTCAATAAGCAAATGAAAGGAAAAGGTGCAAGAGTGCAATTTGAAGGTGGATTGCATTGAAGTAGAAGAATGCATTGGAGCTAGGTGGCAGTTGTCCTTATCTATTCAGACTGTTTACTGAGATAACTCTTGCTTTTTCTTAACCTGCACAGTTGCAGACAGTGATTTTATTGATCTTCTTGTAAAGTGTCAGACTAAAGATGATGCATGCCTCACAAAGTTCTTCAAAATAAAATGGAGTGAAAGATATTTTTGTCTGAACTGCAGTCCTAATCTGATAGATTCTTTTCAGTATCTCTCACTCTCCAATTCTGAGTTGTGTCACTCTTCTTACTATCACTTTTACATTTTATACTATTCAGAACTCTGCCTACATATGCTACTCTTTAAAGTGGGTATGTAGAACATGTCTTAATAATCCTTTTCTAGTCAGCTGTGTAGCTAATGCATGAATATTAATTAGTATTCCCATTCATTCGTATACAGTACACAACTGTGAGCTCTAGAACAGTCATCAAGATAATATGTAATAAGTAGTTAAGCAGCAGAGACTGTAATGTGAATTATTTATTTTTTTAGCCTTTACATTGGTAACTCTTATGATTAGCTTGAATACAGCCCATGAAGTGCATTTCTTGAGATGAGAAGGTATCGTACAGTTTAATGTATTGATAACTGCGAGAGTTTTTATGAGATAATTTGTATCGTATTGCTTACAAAGGCTCGAGCATGCTTGCATGTGTTGGCCTTCGTCACCTAATGGTGGCTCTCCACACTGCTTGATCTCTAGCAGCCTCCCTATTCTGTCCCTTATCCCTGAGGTCACATTCTGTGACCTCATCCCAGGTCTTTTTTGGTCCGCATCTCACAACCCTTCCCCCAGCAGTCACACTTCTCACTTTCTGCACCCAGTTGTCATCCTCCATCCTCTCAACATGCCCAGACCATCCCAATCTACCCCACTTTGTCACAACACCAATACATTCAGGTCCCATCCTTCCCTTCAGCTCTTCAGTTGCAATCCAGGCTTCACATTCAAGGACACACTGTACATCCATCTATTGACTGCCATTTCTGTACATTTGAGCCCATGAATGTCCTCTTGTGGTAAGTGGTGGCGACCATCATCCACTTACTTGATGTAGTGCTGCCTACTTCTTCCTTCATTTTTATCATTCATTTTCTGTGTCTGCCCTTTTCTCTTCCCTATTACAGTACTGTACTCTCCTTTTCAGGTGACTTTACATTGAGTGGCAAGCCTAATGCTTTCCTGCACACCAGGAAACAGTTTACATCGCTGGTTGGTAACCATATAACCAACCCACACTTGTTCCCTACATGTCAACAAGTGAGTTGGCAGAGTGTTAGTGCCCCTCTCTGTAAAACCACTAACTCTATGACAGACGGCTACCCCATAAGGGATTATGATGTTTGGCTATAGATAGATAGATAGAATATCCTCTTTCTTTACTGTCCGGGTCTCACTACCAAATAGCTTTACACTCCTTACACCTGCTGCATACAAAGATCCCTTAGCACAGAGAGAGAGCCCTCTCAGTGTTAGGAGAGGAAGCAGCTCCCCTAACTTCTTCCAATCGGGCTGTTCGGCCAGACTGCCTAGGGAACAACTACTACTACTACTACTTCTTCCAGTCACTCCTTACCCAAGCCACAGAGCTAGCTCAGGCCCCACCCCCAGCACATAACATATGCCCCAGATAGCAAAACTTCTCCACACACTCAAGAGACTCTCCAAGAAGACTAATCCTATATTCCCCCTCAGTCTCGACATGCTATCCCCAACACACAACACACACAAAACTAGCATTATTTCTCAGTCTGCTTCTAGTACCACTACAACTCTTATGCACCCACTTATCACAGACACTGCATAAGATGGAGTTACATTCCACACCCTTGTGGCAAACTGCACATTACCACAGTCCTTCTGCCTAGACAGTAGCACCATCAGTTCTAGATATCATTACTTTTGCATTATCCACATTTACTCCCAAACCCTTGTACCTCATTCCATCTCTCCACATCCTAAATCTTTCCTCTGCCTCACCTTTGTTCTCCGCAATCAGCACCAAGTCATCAGCATACAGGATCGCCCCATGGAAGTCCTTTTCTGAAGTCATGGGGTAGAGTTTCAAGCACCATGACAAACAGTAAGGGGCTCAAAACTTACTCCCGATGCACCACAACATTCATGGAAAACTCATCATTTATTTCTCCATTAACAGTCACCTGGGTGTGAGCACCCATATTTTGAGCCATAACCACTCTAACCAGCTGCTCCTCGATTCCAAGCTTTCTCATTGTCCACTTCGCCACCTCCCTAGGGACTCAGTCAAATGCCTTCTCTAAGTCAATAAAAGGAAATTACAGCCCCCTTTTCTTCCTTACATATTTTTCCATGAAGCTATTGGACATTGAATATGGCATCATTGGTCACTTTTGTTTTGTTTTCGTTTTGTTTCGTTTTTGAAGGCTCCAACATGCTTGCATGCGTCGGCCTTGGTCACCTAATGGCGGCTCTCCATGCTGCTCGATCTTTGGTAGCCTCCCTGTTCAGTCCCTTAACCCTTAAGTCACACTTAATGACCTCGTCCCATGTCTTTCTCGGTCTACCCCTCCCAACCCCTCCCCCAATATTAACACCTCTCACCCTCTGTACCCAATTATCATCCCCCAGCCTCTCCACATGTTCAAACCACCTCAGCCTACCTCTCCTCATCACAACACCAATACACTCCAGTCCCATCCTACCTCTCAACTCTTCCATCGTAAACCCAGCCCCGCCAGGCCTTGCACGCAGGGACGCACTGCACATCCACCTAATCATTGTCATTTCTGTACGTTTAAACCTGCGAATATCCTCTTCCTTTACTGCCCAGGTCTCACTACCATACAGCATCACACTCCTAACACATGCTGCATACAAAGACCCCTTAGCACATAAGGAGAGTCCTCTCAGTGTCAGGAGAGGCAACAGCTCCCTGAGCTTCTTCCAACCATTTCTCACCCTAGCAACCGAGCTAACTCCAGCCCCACCACCGGCACATAACATGTCTCCCAAATGACAAAACTCCTCCACACACTCAAGAGACTCACCTACAAGTTCAACCTTGTCACGCCTAACAATCTCCACCTGCTCTCCCCGACACGCCGCTCACATGAAATCAGCATTATCTCGCAGTCTACCTCTAATACCACTACATCTCTTGTGCACCCATTTATCACAAACACTACACAAGATGGAATTACTTCCCACACCCTTGTGGCAAACTGCACATGGCCACTCTCCCTCCCCTCTGATTGTACTGCCACCAACCCTAGATATCATCACTTTTGTTTTATCTGCATTTACCCTTAAGCCCTTGTGCCCCATACCATCTCTCCACTTCTTAAATCTTTCTTCTGCCTCTCCTTCATTCTCCACAATCAACACCAAATCATCAGCATACAACATCTCCCATGGGAGTCCATCTCTGAAGTCACATGAGAGGGCTTGAAGCACCATGATAAACAACAAGGGACTCAAAACTGACCCCTGATGCACACCAACATTCACGGAAAACTCATCATTCAAAACTCCATTCACTCTTACCTGGGTGCGAGCACCCACGTACATGGCCATAACCACCCTGACCAGCCACTCTTCCAACCCTAAGTTTCTCATTGCCCACTTCACCACCTCTCTAGGGACTCTGTCAAAGGCCTTTTCCAAATCAACAAAAACAAAATACAATTCCATTTTCTTTCCAATATATTTTTCCCGAAGCTGTCGAACAATGAATTTGGCATCAGTGGTCCCCTTGCCCGGCATAAACCCAAATTGCATCTCATCGATATTCACTCTTTCTCTAATCATACCTTCTAGAACTCTCTCCATTACTTTCATTATCTGATCTAAGAGCTTTATACCTCTGCAATTTCCCCTTTCCAGGGCATCACCCTTCCCTTTGTACACATTTACAATTACACTCTTCAGCCAATCATCTGAGACAACACACTCATATATAGTATAATCATATTTATCAGGTTAGTGACTAACCTCACCCCAGTATCTCCTGAGGCCTTCAACATTTCGGCAGTCAACCCAGACACACCTGCCACCTTCCCCACCCGCATCCTGCCTATTGCCTCACTCACAGTAGCAGTGTCAATCAACGGCTAAGAGCCAAACACTGGATCATCTGGCTCCAAACCTTCCCCATCCCAATCAAACTCCTCATTCAACAACTGGCTATAATGCTCTCTCCATGCATCTTTAATATCCTCACTGTTCACCACTACCCTTCCTTCATCATTCTTCACACACTGCTCACCTACAATGTCCCGATTATCCCTCTTCACCTGATTTGCCACCCTAAAAATCATATTTTTCCTTTCTCCATGATTTAGATTATCAAGTAAAAGGCTCTGTGACTCAGATTTCGCCCTGTATACCTCTCTTCTAGCCCTGCGCTTGGCAGCCAAGTTCTCCTCCCTGTTACCACCCTATTTCCATTCCCGGAAAAGCCTTCTTTTCTCCTTAACTGCAGCTTCTACACCCTCATCCCACCACCAAGTTACTTTATGTCTTGGTGGGCCTCTTGTCCAACCGCATATTGCATCTGTAACTCTCAAGAGGTTGTTCTTAAGGGCTCTGTACTGTTCATTAACGCCTCTATCCACGGCTTCCTGTTCAGCCACCACTCTCCTCATCTCACTATAAAAGGCACCCCTTACTGATTGGTTTCCCAGCTTCCATATTTTCCTCCTAGGTACATATGTCCTCCTTCTCATCACTCGCTTCTTAAGCACCATGTCACAAATCAACAGTTTGTGCTGCTGCACACACTCCTCGCTTCCTATAACTTTAACATCCCTCACTAATCTCCTATCAACCCTCCTGACCAGAAAATAATCTGTCTGACTACTATTTCCCCCGGACTCGTACTTAATCAATCTACTCACTCTTTTTCTAAAATGTGTGTTACACACAATCATGTCTATAGCCTCCCCAAACTCGAGTATTCTTTCTCCTTCCGCATTCCTCACACCATATGCACGTCCTCCATGGACTCCTTCATAACCTTGAGCTGCTCCACCAACATGACCATTTAAATCCTCTCTCAGAACCACTACTTTGCCCAGCATAAGTCCAAATTGAACCCCGTCAGTATTCACTCTTTCCCTTATCATACCTTCTATGACTGTCTCCATTATCTTTATTATCTGGTCCAAAATTTTTATGCCTCTGTAAATTCCTCTTTGCAGGGCATCACCCTATGCACATTGACAGACACCCTTCAGCTAGTCATGTGGGACGGCACATTCATATGTAACCAAATTTATCAAATCAGTAACTAAACCCAATCCTGTATCTTCCGAGACCTTCATCACTTCAGCAGTCAACCCAGACACAACTGCTGCCTTCCCCAACTGCATCCTGCCTATTTCTCTGTCCACATTAACAGCATTAGTCAAAGGCCATGGGCCAACTACTGGATCCACTGCCTCCAAACCTTCCCTGTTCCAGTCAAGCTCTTCATTCAGCATCTGTTTATAATGCTCTCTCCAGGCATCTTTAATATCCTTACTGTCCACCACCACTGTACCTCTCCTTCATCATTATTCACAAACTGCTCACCTGTGATATCTCTATTTTCCCCTCATCATCTAATTTGCCACCTTAAATACTGTACCACGTTTTTTCTTTCAGCACTATTTAGGTTATCCAGTAAAAGTCTCTGAGACTCAGATTTTGCCCTGTATACCTGCATTCTAGTCCTATGCTTGGTAGCCAAGTAGTCCTCATTTCCACCCTTTTTCCATGCCTGGAAAAAGTCTTCTTTTCTCCTTAACTGTGGCTTCTACACCTGCATCCTGTAACTTCTATTACGTCATATAGAATATGGAACAACCAGTTCTGGATTACCACCTTTGGGGTATAGGGGCCCAAGTCTAGGCTATTAGAGACCCCATTTATGCTGGGATTAATCTTTGAAATAAAGATTACCAGTTTGTTCTGTGGTCAGTTTGCCATATTTCTCAAATGGGCAAGTGAGTCTACTTTTTAGTCAGCTATAGTAGTGGAAGAGTTGTCGTACTCAAAAATAGGCTGTCTATGATCTCCAGTACGTAATAATGAAGAACAAAAGTATAACATTTATTGTACAGTGTTGCTTGATAATCATGTACAGTACCTAACAAATGAATGCCTGTTGGTTTAGTTGGTTAAACTGCTCCAACCAGTTGTGCTTCATAAAAATTCAGTACTATGACGTGGTTAGGGTTTACTGTTCATATTATGATGGCCAGTGCTGAGTGATGGGTCACACTCACCATATATGTTAGGACCGATTAGCATTGCCCTAATGGGTCGCTAAGAAAGTAGATACTGGATCGATGAGTGAATAACATTTATGATAGAAAAGTACATTTTTAATTTTATGAGTTAGAATTTACCCACAGCTGTAGGGAGTGTAAAAGTTTGAATTCTGGTACAGTAATATATTTTTACAGCTTGTTTATCAGGGTCCAGTAATATAATTTTATATCCTTGTTATTCCTGCTGCATTAATAATCCTGTATAGCACCATATAGATGAAGGAAGTTGGTGTGCAAGAGAGCACTTTTGAGGGTTCAGCAAGATACGAGTATATTAGCACGTCAAGGGGCAACTATTTGTTATGTCCAAAGTCAAAAGCATTTAAAAAGAAACAAAGAAGAAAGAGGCCTATTTGAAATAAAACTTATTACAGTACATTATTGTGTAATTAACTGTGGGAAAGGTGAGTGCTAAAAAAAAAAAAAATCATTCAAGCATTTTTTGCAGTCACACATAATTTTTTGGAAGAGAGTTTATTATGTAACTTTATTTAATGGGTAGTGTTTTCAGTGTCACTATTTATGTCCATGAATACCTAACTGTTAACAGCACTATATTTGTTTCAGAATACGACGTTACCGACCACTGAGTGCAGACAGTAGTGATAATTTCAGACGGCAGCACCACCAACGCACCGTGTCCCCAGACTGACAAAAACCCCAGCCCTAGTCTTCATCGGCAGGAGGAGATACCCAGCCCCCAGACCCACTCATATGTGTCTCCTCACTCACCTCTCAGGCAAACTTCCAGCCACACTCCCACACACAAGCATCTTTGCCAGGCACTTGCAACATCTGTACCATTGAGCTCGGCTTCATGCATTCACGTAATGATCCTTATATTAATTTCTACCAGCATGAAAAGCACTCAGATAAAGAAATTAAAGCAAGAAAAATACGAAAGGTATGTGGATGCTGGCAAATTTTCTTGAGAAGACAAAGGAAAACTTTGCCTTCATCAATACAAAGTCAAGAGACAAATAAAAGTTCTTTAAATTTTTTAAAGTTATCACAGGTTTAGTTTAATTTCAGTTTAAATATGAAGCCCTACATTCTTCTTTGTCTTACAGAATTTCAAACTACTTGTAGTTATGATTACCCAAAGGTTTGCCATACTTAATGTGATGATGCCTTTTATATAATTAGATGGTACTGTAATGTAATATGAAGAAAGCAGTCACTTAAACTTTTTCAGATTCAACATTGATAACAAGTTGTATAATATTTTCTGCCATTCTGTATCTGAAGCTGCCTGTGGCACTATGCTTGCAAGATCTTTTTTTGCTAATTTCCTGTTGTAGAACCTGCACCTTACTCTGTGATAATGGGCATGTAGAATCACTAGTAATAAAAATTTTGGAGGAAAAGGTAACTTCAGTATTGAAGCCATGGATTAAAGATGCCATGTATAATGTGATGTGGGTGTTGGGAGCTGTCTTTTTCTGCTGCCAGTGTGAGATTTGGGTTGATGAGGGTGATGGGAGCCACAGGCCCTCAGTTGACTGTGAAGAGAGGCTGGTGTAGTGAGGGTGCTGCTGGCTGTATCATCACTGACACATGGTTGTGATATTTGCTATGTACGTTCTGACACTCAATAGGTTAGGTAGTAACTGTGCCATCCTCTGTTGCCATTGACTGACTTTTGAAAGTCACGCTGGCCACAAGCCTCCAGGTCAATAACAGTACCTTTCAGTTCTGGAAGATGTTTTATGAAAAGAGTCATTATGATAATTTCTGGATATATAAAAGGAACCTATGGTCAAATGTGATGTAATGATATTCTTATTTCTTTCGCTCTTGGTAACTGTACTCACTAAGGACTCTGGATAGCTGTTGTAAGTTTACAGTTATAAGTTAGCCTTTCATATTGCTGTTCATGAACTATTTTGGGGAATAACTGCAATATTCTAGAGTGTCTTAGATTAATTATCTCTTACATATTGCCCAAATACTCGGTAGCCCTTACACTTTAAATCTTTGACGTTCCCTCTAATCTATCTGCAAAAGCTGTAAGAATTCCTATGGTGCACATCCATTATGCTAATCAAGCAGTTTGAGTGTTACTGTAATTTGGTAAATGAGGTGCTGGCCTCCATATTGTCCCTTGTGCCATCACCTCACTGCAGGTTTGTTACATTAGCTTTTTCACTCGGTGAAAAAGGATTAATTGTATGAATGCAGTAATGAGTGAGTGAGTGAATGTGTAAGCATTATAATGTTTACTGTGCCACACAAACCATTATTTGTAGCATGGTGTGCAAGTGATGAAATTTTCCTTTTAGGGAAATCACTGTATATGATACCATGTTTAAATGGATGCAAAGTTTAAGAATGCTATGGTAATTAGTATGTACTGTATTTTTTTTTTTTTAATGGAAAGTACATATGAAACTTATTTAGATCTTTCTGCTTGTGTAGTACAAACATACATTGGTCAGCTTGGCATTAGCCACATAAGCTTTGTATTGCAAAACCAGCAAGCTTGAGTTTTGCTGATGACATATTTAAGTATTTAACCTGTATCTTGGTTTAACTGTTGTATGTGGTATTAAATTTAACACTGCATTCTAGTCAAAATAGGGTACAAAGCTCATATCTTTTGTTAATTTTTAAAAATCGTAGCTGGATGATCTTGGTACTCTGAGTGGAGAGCTTATAAAATGTCTAATTATTCAGTCATAGATTTATTGAAATAAATGTTCCTTCATAACAAGTATTGTGGAATTACCTATCATGAGGTGAGGGTGGAAGCAGATGTTAAAATTAAGAGTGAGAGATTGATGAATGAGCATCCTTAGCAATGCACGTATCAGATGAATTACAGTATATAAAAATCTTAAAAGGTATTTAACAGTATCTCTGTTCCACTGTCACCAATGTTAGGAACTACTGTATATCTGTGCTGTGACATTTTACTAATGATGCCCAAGTTTTTTACTTAAATAAACAGGAACATGACAAGATACAGAACTATAAGGTGCTTATACACTACGCAATCATCAGTTGTAGTTGAATTTGTAGATCCGCCATATTTGCGTGAATCAGCTGAGGATGGTTCAATCTGTGGTACGAATGCATTGTGCAAGGACACTAATGAGTCACAAGGTGAGCTAATGGAGTTGTGCAATTGATATAATGCCTTAATTTGTAACCTGTACATGTATAGAGATGAACACACTTTAAATATTACTTTAAATCCATATTTGTGAAACTAAACCTTAAACAAAGAAGAAAGATAATCATATACAGATATATATATGGATTTAGATTTTATTCCACCCTGAAATCAAAAGCAGGTTGTCTAGGAATCTCATGTTATTTTTACATTAATTTTTCTATGCCTGTATGATTTATGATACCTTTCTTGAAAACTCCAAATGGCCTCTTTACAAGGCTTCCTATATGTCTCACTAAACAATACTTATCCTGCCGTGCACATTTCAATCTGTCTTACAGCCTCTGGATTTTTTGTTTAGAAGTTTTAATAAAGAATTGAGCCTCGAGATGAAATGTGAACCTATACAGTATTTTCTATTTGAATAGTAAATAGTTTTTCCTTTAACTTAATGGCCTTCTCCTCTTTCAGGAGAAGCCAAGTGAAATGGAATGACTCGCTCACACCACACTCACCAAAACAGTAAAATCTCATTCACACAACATTCACTGTCCCATTCACTCGCTGCCACTTTTTTTAACGATTATTCTACAAATGTAGCCCATTTTATTATTAATAGTTCCTAATCAGTTTCTGGTATATTATGGTATCCAATATGACTTACTGAAAAATACTCAGCACTCAATTTTTATCTTGAATCTCTCAGGAGTGTGATATACTACAACTACCTAGTAAATAGGTATGGTTTACATGTAAGTCAGTCAAGCTACTGGAGATTATTAGGTGAAGTAAACTGATTGAAGTAAAGAAAGACGAGAGTAACATTGCTTATTCACCTGTTACTTCCCCTTGCTGAGTGCAGTTAGTGGTGTTCATAACAAGGCAGTGCAATTACTGTAAGCATGAGCAGCTTATCTAGTGGCATTCAACTCTATGAGTTTGAGTATGGCATGCATGGTTGTAGAGGCAACTGCAACGTTATGAACGTCACTAGCATTTATTTGTGATTTAATTTTGCTATTAAAGTTTTGTTTGTGAGATTGTAATTGTGTATTTATAATTTGTCAGCTTTAATACTTGTTCTTAAAGTAGATTTAAGTCCATATATTAAGCATGTCTTGGTGAATAATTGGTTGTGACACTGCAGTACAGAGATACATCTTGAATAGCAGTGCTATAAGGTGCATCTTCACTATAATTCTTTTTTATTATTATTGTTCTCCAGTATCTGTGACACACTGCAATGTGAAAGTAGTATCTTTATGTAATATTTGTGGTGAGGAGAGTGACTGGGAAAAGAAAGAGCAGTGTAGAATGCCAAATGCCACTATAAACACAAGAGGATGAAAACTGAAGAATGGTAGTGAAATACATGGTATATCAGATGAAAATAATACTAGTCAGTTTTGTGGAAATTTGATGCTGTATATGCAAAGAAACTATTCTGATGCTTCAATCGAGAGAAAAGATTTACAAACTATGGTTTAATGATGACTCAGTCGAGAGAAAAGATTTACAATCTATGGTTTAATGATGATAAGAATATTAAAATCCCATGTGTGTACATCATGGCTAATCAGAGACTTGCCACAATCACCACAAACACTACATATGGAAGTTACTTTATAGTTCATTCCCAGTGATGTCGGAGCATCGGAGCATCAAAGAACTGAATTTTTTTTTATCCTATTTATGTGGTTACTGGCCATATGTACTATAATGTCCAGATTGTATATTTTTGTTCTGTGTACTTAGATTGTTATTTACAATTAAATTATAGCAATGGATCATATGTATTAATTCCTATGTTAATAATGAGGCTGATCATGTTGGAAGATCAGTAATGGTGTACTGGTAGTTCTACATTATAATGAAAGTGGATCCTTGTTTACCACTAATATTCATTCATTTATCAAGGCTGTGACGTGCTTGCAAGCATCAGCCTTGGTCATCTAATGGTGGCTTTTCATGCTGCTCAGTCTTTAGCATCCTCTGTTTTCAGCACCTTATCCCTGAGGGCACACTATAACTTCATATCAGGTCTATCTTGGTTTGCCTCTTGCAACCCTACCCTCAATGTTCACGACTAACCCTCTGCATCCAGTGGTCATCCTTCATCCTCTTCACCTGCCTGAACCATCTCAATCTACCCCTTCTTATCACAGTACTATTACATTCAAGTCCCAACATTCCTCTCAAGTCCATGTGCAATCCAAAACCCCTAGGTTTGTTATACAAGGATGCATTACACATCCATCTAACCATAATCATCTCAGTAAGTTTTAGTATATGAATATTCTCCTCCTTGACTGCCCACATTTTCGTACTGTACAGCATTACACTTCTAATACACATGGCATACAAGGACCCCTTAGCATGGAAGAAGAGACCTCTCAGTGTAATGGAGGGCAGCAACTCTCTGACCTACTCCAGTCCCACCTCCAGCACACATCATATCCCCCAAATAAAACTTTAAATACACTCAAGACTATCCAGCAAGATTCATTCCTTCCCACCTTTCTGCCTCTGCATGCTGTCCTATTCACACCACACACACAAAATCGGCATTACCCTTGCAACCTACCTCTAATACCACTACATCTCTTATGCACCCACTTATCACAAACACGGCACAAGATGGAGTTACTTCCCACACCCTTGCGGCAAACTGCACATGGCCACACTTCCTCTGTTTTGAGTGTACAGACCCATTCATTTATATTGCTGAACATTTTATTAATAAATAGCAATTATGCAATGGAAACCTTAAAACTAATAATTGTTGGTAGATGTTAATGTTACTGCTGCATTTTTCTCAATAAACTATAATGTAATATCCTGTGATAGTGGTAGGTGGTGGCAACCATCAATCACTCACTTGATGTACTGCTGCCTACTTTTTTTACCTTCATCACTTTTTCTGTGTCTGCTCTCTCTCTTCCTATTCTCCCATCTTTCCTGTCACTTTTTATTACTCTTCTTTCTTTTTTAGGTGGCTTTACATTGAGCGACAAGCCAAATGCTTTCCTGTAAGCCAGAAAACCATTTACAGTGCTGGGTGATAACCATATAACCAAACCAAATGTGTTCCTAATTTGTCAGCAAGTGGGTTGGCGGAGGGTTAGTGCCCCTCCCCGTAAAACAACTAACTCAATGACAAATGACCACCTCTTACAGGATTGTGGTGTCTGGCTATAGACAGACAGATAGTGCAAAAAAGTTTTGGGAATGCATACATTAAAAATCATGCTATAAAAGCTGTTCTACACCAAACATGACTCAGATGTGGAACAGTTCCCCTTATGGGATACATTCGTGGTCCTGGGTGACTTCAATACAGCTACTGGCACTGACAGGGAAGGCTTCAAGGAATGTGTGGTTCCCCATGGCTCTGGAACCAAGAATCCCTAGTTTTTACTCTCTGGATTTCACAGTCTCATACGCTGAGAATTCCTGAATCCTGGTTCCAGTGGCCAGCTCTTCACTGTTCAACTTGGTCTTGTTAGTACTTGCTGGAAGATCCTTCAGAACTGCAGGGTTTTCAGGAGTGCAGAGTTCTTTGCTACTAATCGTAGACTTGTTCCTACTCTAAAGCTACAAATTAAAACTGGGAGATGCTTAATATGCTACCAGAGTATAGTACTGTACAGTATTTCCATCTTGAGAAACTCAGGGATGGGGAGTGTGCTTATGAGTATGCAGTGGTAGTCTCAAGTCAGTTTGAAGCACTTGGTACTGTCAAGGACCATGTTAAACGAACAGATATTTATGAGCATGTTACCCTGGCAGTTGCTGATGAGTGTGTTGGAAAGTGCCTGAAATCAAGGTGGGGCTTAATCTTGCTGGGAACACTGGCCACAGTTGAGAAGGGTAGTGTTGCCAGTTCTGTCTCGACGGGCAAGAGTTTTGCAGTGAACGGACAAGAAGAGGTATGTCAGGGAAATTGCTGAGATGGAAGGCCGTTTTCATGCAAATAATCTAACCTGCTTATCGGGCCCTGAAGAAGCTCCACTCCAGACCTGCATCTCAGGTTAACTCTGTCTGAACAGCAGATGGATGACTGGTGTCAGTGGTGAGTGGGTATAGGACTCACTGGCCTAAGTACTTTGTGCAGCTGTATGTGGGTGAACCTCCTAATGGAAAGCTTTTGTTGGCTGGTGTACAATCATTGATTGCTCTCCCACCAACTGATGATGTGCCTTCTCTAGCAGAAATCAAGAAGGCTGTGGATAGGCTGAAAATTGGTAGAGCAGCTAGTGTTTGTGGCATCCCAGTAGAACTGATCAAAGTTGGGAGTGAAGCCATGATCAAGGGCATTACATTACAGAAGCCATTCAATGGACTTGTATAATTTCTCCTGACTGGACATGAGGTTTGGTCATCCCTGTCTGGAAAGAGAAAGGAGACCTGTGTGACTGTAGTAACTACCACGTTATTACAGAGCTCAGTCTGCCAGGCAGAGTTCTTGCTCACATTCTCAAGGTGCATATCTGGGACAGTCTGCTACAGTTCCTGAGGCCTAAGCAGTCTGAATTCACAACCAAGAAGTCTACAGTTCACCACATTGTCTATGAGTTTTCAAGGAATGCATGCAAACTTGTGGATCTCATGAAGGCATTTAACTAAGTACGAGTAAATAGGTAGGTACTATGGATGCTCCTGTGACTCTGTGGGATCCGCAGGGATGATCCGACTGACTGTGGTCTGTATTCAAACACTATGAATGCTGTCAAGTGTGGAGGAACATCCAACTTCCCAGTAAGTACTGAACTGGAGTAAGACAAGAATGGGTCCATGCCCTCATGCTTTTCGACATGTACGTGGATTGGGTACTTGGTTGGACTGTGAATCAAAGTCACTTTGGAGTATCAACTGGCAGTTTCAGGGTTAATGACCTTAACTTTGCTGATGATGAAGTTATCCTCACAGAGACGCTGGGGATAGTGTCCTTGAGGAATTTCATGAAAATGGGAAGCCACTGGGAGTTAAGGTCTCTTGGACCAAGATGAAGGTCCAAACATTTGGTGGCTTGTTGGATGAAGAAGTTCAGTCTGTCCAAACACTGGATGAGAATGTGGAAGTCTTGGAAAGATTTGCTTATCTTGGTTGTGTGGTAAATTACAATAGTCGGTCAGATTATGAGATTTCCTGTCTCATTGGTCTGGCCTACAGGTTTATGAATTCACTAAATTCGGGTATTTGGTGTTGCTGTTAATTGTCGCAAAACAAAATTCGCATCTTCAAGGTACTGGTGCTCCCTGCCTTACTCTATAACTGTGAAGCTTGGACAGTGATTGGAAGCGACGAACTGAGTCCTTAATTTGGCACAAAAATGCCTTCACAAGATGGTTAACCAGCAGGATCATGGGATATCACTGGTACTACTGAAAACCTAATGAACGACTACTCTGTGAGACTGAGTTGAGGCCTATTACCAGCATGCTCATTTCAGTGCCAACTCCAGATATAGAGGCAAATGGCCAGTCTTGATGAGGTTTACCCTGCCCACAGGGTGATATTTGTGTGTTAAACCGGGGTGGAGGGGTTAAAGGGGAAGGCCACGGACCTCATGGCTGGAGCAAGTTGTAAGGTAGGAGACAACAGGACGGGTTGGCAGTTTTTTTCGTATGATTTAACAAATATTTCTCCTGAAATACTATTCCTCTCACACCTCTCTCGTCTCATAATGACCGTAAGATTAATGTTATGCTACGTACTCAGAGCTCAACTTCTTGGTCTCTGGGTACGAGTCAGTGACTTGGGTTCTTTCCAAGACAGGGTATAGAGCAGACAACAAAGGAAACAGGGCTCAAACACAGGCTAGCCAATCATACATGTATATTACCACAAAAAGATACAAGTGCAGGACGCAGTACAGTGATACAGACTAAACACAATAGTAGTGCACAGGGATAAGAGGTGGACTACCAGAGACCAGGTAATTGCAGGTGTCGCCCAGGTGTGGGAGGCATCCCGTCATGTGTGCGCGCTCTCGCTAGAGGTAAAAGTCCCTTGTCGTGTGCTGGACAGTCTGGTGTGGGCTTCGGGATGGCGTAGAGGAAGGCCTTTCTCTGGGCATGACGGAGTGAGAATTAGATAGGACGTCCCCCCCCCCCCCAAAGGTAGCATCACACTGGACTGTTTTTCACTCGCGGTTTGCCAAGCACCGAGCATTTGGTGAATTGCATTCTCGCAAGCAATGGCCGGTGGCTGATGCTCCCTGGTTGGACTAGGAGCAACTCATCAGACGGGCTGCGAGCAGCAAGTGGCCTGGATGTAAACAAGAAAAATGGCAACCATCCACCGAAGCCTTCCCAAAGTGTCCCTCTCAACGTATAATGATAATAATGTGGAATTCCTTCTGTTACTGTAATGGGGTGTATAAAAGCCCGCGTTGCCCAGGGGCAAAGTGGGGATCCTCTCTTTAGCTCAGTGGTAACGTGCGCGCGATTCAAGCGCGAGGGCCTGAGTTCGAATCTCGGCCAGAATAGTGATTAATTTATTCAGTTTCATTTCAGTTATTACATTGGTGGCAGCGGTGCGATGTGAGGCAAGGGCCTTGAGGGTCATATGTCGTGTTGACAGCCTTACATCCTGGTGGTGGCCTCCAATGCTGCGCTACCATGTGGGTGAGCGAAACTGACCAAATTAATCACTAGGGAGAGAAAAGAGTGGTGTAATGGGGTGTATAAAAGCCCGCGTTGCCCAAGGGCAAAGTGGGGCTCCTCTGTTTGGCTCACTGGTAACGTGCGCGCGATTCAAGCGTGAGGGCCTAAGTTCGAATCTCAGCCAGAAGAGTGATTAATTGGTAACGTGCGCGCGATTCAAGCGTGAGGGCCTAAGTTCGAATCTCAGCCAGAAGAGTGATTAATTTATTAATTTTCATTTCAGTTATTACATTACGAAGGGGGATTTGCCAGTTAGGTGTTCAAGAATCTTCTCGGTGTGTTCTATACGGTAGGCTAGTTCCGGTATCGGTACGAGTCAGAGTTGCCAGTTTGCCTGCTGTTTGAGCTTCGTAAGTTATGCATTAATTTTTTGTGCTCTTTTTCTCTATAATGTTTTGTTTACGTGATTGTTCGTTAAACTATGTAATTTAAGTATGGTAATTGTTTTAGGGTGTTATGTAATGTAAGAAGACTGGCATATTTTGGTTGTCTCTTAGTTGGCAACTGTTAACTGTCGCACCGTCGAGTTCGTGCTATTCCTGAATAATGCAAGCTTATATAAGGAAGGGGATGAGAAAAAAAAAAAAAAAAAAAAAGACACTAGCCGTGTCAAGGTTTAGTTAGGCCTTGGTCAGTTTGAATGAAGTTTATTTGGGTGTCGGTGCAGTGTCAGTGAAGTTGGTATATTTTCGGTACTTGTGAAGTTATTGAAGTTTTATTGTGAAAATAGTGGTGTCGTTAGGCAGTAAGTGTAAATGCAGTTCGTAAAGTTCGTATAGTTCCAGTGCTTGTGTGAATAGTGAAGTGAAGTTGGAAAGCATTAAGTGGAATTATTTGGATAATAAAGACAGTAAACTTTAAGAAGCCAGTGTTTATCTTCGTCTCAGTTAATCTTGTGTGCTGTACACCTAAAGGCTGACCATAGGAAGAACGACTCACTGGGCAACGTTCTGAACTACTGCTGTTGGAGCCTGTGACAGTGTGGGGATTGGGGACGCAACACTTCATTATACATTCACTAATGGAAAAAGTGAGGGAGTAGCCAATGTTGTGGGACTATACCAACTAACTATTCATTTTGAGTCTCTTCTCAGCCATGATCGAAACCACACACGTTTTTTGTTTTTCTGAAATCCCTGGAGAATACCCAGAACTGCTGTAGCAGCTGCACATGTTGCGTCAGTCCGTATAGCAGAGGCTGTTTGCGCCATTTCTAGCTTTGTTCATTTACTTTAGGCCGCCGCTGGTGATTATGCTCGTTGTTCGGCAAACGGTTGGGCTGTTGAGTGTGAAGGCTGTTCATTTGCTCGCCAGCAAATGCTCGGCGCTCGGCAAACCACGAGCGAGAAACGGTCAAATGTGAGGCCACCTTTAGTCTCGGTTGGTTTTGCTTTTAAGCTTACCGGGTTACTACAGGTTCCTAAAATGGGTATTGTCTTTGCTAATATAACTGCAATATCAATTTTATGCCAGTTTTTTGTCCCCAGGAAGCTACAGGCTTTTTATATCTCTGTGTGCGTACGGATAGGGTGTGGTAAGGGGGCGTGGCCAGGGCTCTCCGGAGTAAAAGTTACCAACTAGTCAATTTCCTTGAGCCCCACGTGCTCACACATCTGTACACCTAGATGCACGCTATAGATAAGAAGGAAACTGGGCACAGATAGTGGTCGGTCACAGTGTGTATGGTGACCTAACTGTTCCCGTGTGAAAGGTGTCAGCGTCCTCGCGTGGCGAAAACTTTCATGGTCGGTGCTGAGACAGTGCTTGATTATGTAGCAAGTTTATACTGAGGCGGTCAGTACTTTGGGATGATACTGTAGAATTTGGAAAAAACAAAACAAAACATGCAGCTATCGGCTGACGTCGAGTGTCCACTTAGGATCACACAGCACGCGAGAACTGTCAATTACTTTGTGTTCGTTCCAATTAAAATATTAAAGAAATGCTATTATGAACACCCATAGAGCCTCGCAAACAAGACTGGCACTGGAGTCCTACCAACATTGTGCAACTTCTAATGTTAGAAACTTCATCGAGTAACAGCGTGGAGAGTTGCATACTGTCACCTAGATGAAAGGTGAGTTACACATTAAAAAAAATCACCAGTGATGTAGACTTGTTAAAAAAAAAAAAAGCCTGATTTTGCGCACTAAGCGAGAGGGTAAAGACGCTGCAACTGGAAGCGTCCTATTAGGGTTTAATTCTAAAGGGTAGTTAAGGTAAGGTGACCAGATTTATTGGAACTAAAAGCGGGACACTATCTCGCGCGCGCGCGTGTTCTTTACCTAATTGTATCTTTGCAGGAATGAGTCAAGCTCGTATTGACCCGTGTCTTAAACCATTTTTATTATACATCTTAAATTTATGAATTGTTTTGAGACTATTTCATTCGGTAGTGCATTCCACTGATCAATTGCCCTATTTGGGAAACTAAATTTCCATACGTCTTTATCACCTCTCATTTAATGCAATTTTTTTTTTTTTTGCAGTGTCCTCTTGCTGATACTTCCCCATAGGTTATATATTCATTTATGTCTGTTTTCTCTTTCCCTGATATGCATTTATATAGCATAATCATGTCTCCTCTTTTTCTTCCCTCCTGTAGTGTTGGCAGATTCAGTATTTCTAATCTTTCTTCATAGATCCCTTAAGCTTGGTACCATCTTGTAGCAGTCCTTTGAACTTTATCAATCTTATGTATGTGTTTCTTGAGGATTCCAGACTACTGATGCATACTCCAGGGTTGGTCTGATGAAAGATGTTATCTTCCTCAGCATGTCTTCATTGATGTATGTGAATGCTATTCTCATATTTGCAAGCAGTGTATACATCTTCCGTACCTTTTCATTTATGTGGTCTGCCGGAGTTAGTCTGTTATTGATAATCACACCTAAGTCCTTCTCTCTTTCTGATGTGTGTAGGGTTTTATTTCCTAATTTATAATCCCAATCTGGTCTTTTCCCATTTTTACCAAACTTGATTACATGACACTTGTCCACATTGAATTCCATTTGCCATGTATTACTGCATTCATGAAGTTTGTTTAATTCTTCTTGTAGCTTTACAAGAGTCGATGTTAGTAATTCTCCTTTGTATTTTTGCATCATCGGCAAACATATTTAGATAGCTTTCATTTCCAATATTATTATCTCTGTCATTTGAAAACACTAAAAACATAATTGGTGCCAGCACTGAGCCCTGTGGAACTCCGGTAGTCACTTTCCTTCATGATTCAGTAATTTCCCCTTAGTACTGTTGTCATTTCCCAGTTTCTGAGAAAATCGTGCATCCGACAGTACAGTTTGCCTCGGATTCCTCCTTGATGGTACAGTTTCCATAAAGGTCTTTGGTGCGGCACTCTGTCAGATGCTTTCTTGAAATGTAGATAGATACGGTCCACCCATCCTTCTCTTTTCTGTAATGTTTCTAGCAACTCGGTCATAGTATCTTAATAAATTAGTAACACATGATTTTCGCTTTCTGAAACCAAATTGCCTATCTGTTATCATATTGTGTTCTAGAGGGTTTACCCAAACTTTTCTTATTAGCTTTTCCAGTATCTTACAACACTGGTTAGTGATACTGGTCGGTAGTTGAGTGGATTTTGTCTATTCTCTTTCTTGAATAAGGGGACATTGTTTGCTTTCTTCCAAATATCTGGTAGTTTACCTTGACCCAAGGATTCCTTGAATTTTAACGATAATGATCTACTTAACTCATTGCACATTCCTGTAGCACCCAACATGAAATTTCGTCTGGATCATTTGCTTTTCCTTTGTCTGATTTACTTAACTCTTCCTGTATTTCTTTTTCTGATAGGCTATTTGTATATCTGGTAATATGTCTGGGCATGCATGTTGCAAATCATCCCTCTCAAAATTATTTTCTTCTGTAAAAACTGATTGGAAATTCTTATTTAGTACTTCACAAATATCTTTCTCTTGTGTAGGCTATATAAGATCCTTTCATCCGTAATGGATTGTATTTTATCTTTTATTTTGGTTTTGCCTAGGATGTAGCTGTAAAATAGCTTCGGTTGATCACTACTTTTATGTCCTCCTCAAACTGTTTTTTGGGCTTCTCTCCTTATTATT
>JAGKTI010003658.1:40346-55747 GCA_018397915.1 Birgus latro
GCGGTCCTGCTCCCAGTGGAGGCTGCAGGTGGGGTAAGGACGGTGGCTCTTCCCTCCCCAGCCAGTACAGTGGATGCAGTCACGGTCCTGCAGGGGGTAGTAGGTGAGAGGAGTACAGTGGCCGTCCTCTCCCCGACGAGTAGTGGCCTTCGTCGCGGTCCTACTTGGGACTGTTGAGAAACAAGTCCCACTCCGATCCTGGTGAATGCTTTTTTTTTTTTTTTTTTTTTTTTTAAAGATTCGCCATACTGGTGTGGCACGGGCTCTGGGCTTGCCCGAGAATAGTGCAGTGGGGCGGCATAGCTCCCGTGGGCTCCGTTGACGAGAAGAGGGGCGCATGATGGCAGGCGACATATGCCTCTCTTGCTAGGGCCCTTTCCGCGCCTCTCTGTGGTCTCCCTTGGTGCTGGTATTTCAGTTATTATTGCTGAAGCATGTAATTTGTAGTCCAGTGCAAAGTAGGCTGTATCATGATACACGAATAAAGTGGGCGGTGCTCCCAAGATGGGTGGGAAGTGCTGATAGGGAGAGCTGGAGCTCCCATTTCACCAGCCTTCAGGAGTAGCTCCTGACCATCCCTCTTTGCTGACCTTTTTCAGTGCTTCATTTACACGGGGAATAGGCCAGCATACTCTTGAATGTACATTTTCCTCTAACTCTACACCAAAACTATAGGCACAATACATACCACACTTCTTATTTAAAAAAAAAACAACAACATCCAGCCACTAAGTCGGAAGGAGGGGGAAGTGCTCCCTTCATCGACCCCTCTCCTGATGACCAAGCAAGATGTAGGTTACTGCATCACTGACTCGACTCATTCTGCAGCCTTCACAGCTTTCCAGTCTTTCTATTATTCTTTTCCTCAACGCGTCACCTTCCACTCCTTATTGAGACTCAGGTGTCAGTGGCGACTGATAAAGAGCTCTTCTTTGTATCCTTCTCCCTTCTCTATACTGTTTCAAAGCCAAAGGTGGTTATGCATATGTACGCAGTATTTCTTGTTCTTGTGTTCTTCTGAATTCTCTATGCTCTAGCTTCGGCTACCTGTAATTCGCTGACTAAATGTATCTCTACTGCCTGTTTGTTCCTTACTTCTACCGACTATGCAAAAATCTTTGACCATCTAATCTCTAAGATGGAATGCATTCTATCTATTTCTCCGAAATCTTCTTCCCAGGTGATGTAAATGTTCACCACCACCTTTTGCTCTCCACTCCATTCACTGATCCAGCTGGTGAGTAAGACTACATCTTTTCTAGCCTTAATAACCTTGAATAACTTGTGCAGCACCCTTCCCGTATCCCTGGCCGTCTTAGAGGGAATTCAACATACCGGTACGAGTATTTGACCTTTTCCTTACAACTAATCCTTTTCCATACTATTAATTTTTTCTCTCCGTTGGCCTCCTCTGATCTCAACCTTATCACTTAACCTATCGCTTCAGTAAGGTCATACGAAAAATAATGTCACTCATACTAAATGCTCTGAATTCTGACTCAGATTCTTTCGCCCCATCTGGAAATTTGCCAAGAACCTTTTTAACAACTTTACTTCATTCCCCCTCCCTCGTCGTCTTCGCTCTGAAGGTTCTGCATTATTTTCCTTCCCTCCTTGTTTTCATTCCGAAGGCTTAGTAGGTATTTCTTCTACTGAGAAGGCAGAATTCTTTTCCCAGACGTTTTCCTCCAATTCGACTTTTGGATGATTCAGGTGCTGTTCCTCTGCCTCCCCCCCCCCCTGCTTGCGACTTTTTCAATACTGACATTAAGATTTCTTCAAGCAATGCACTTTCTTTCTTCACTTGTCTCAGTACTAATAAGGAGTACGGGTCTGATTGAGACCTTCCTCTTGTTACTCAGTCCCGGTCTGGTCGAACAGACCCACCGACCGCAGGTAAGAAACTGCTCCCATAGGGTTATCCCATAGGTTCCCTACATCGTTGATATGTTTGCGTCTTAGTGTGGAATATACCGTGTAGTGGTATAGTGTGTGTTTTGTGTGAGCCTGTTCTACAAGTACACGTGTCATCTGTGTTTCCATCCATCCCAAATCTAAGCTGGTAGCTGAGGAGGGTTGGGAGATGTCCTTCCTCTTGTTCTCAAGAACTGTCTCTGTGCTGACACCCTGCTTAAGTAAACTCCTCCGCCTTTGTCGACTTGTGTCTTTCCTTCTGCTGGAACTTTGTTCTTATTTAACCTGTCCCAGAAAAAGGTGACCGTTCTCAGCCTTCCAACTATCGCTCAGTTGCTTTAATATCTTGCATTTTTAAAGTTTTTAAATCTGTTAAAAAAATCGTAATCTCCTTTCCGATCGCCATTATAAGTTCCGTCAGCGATGCTCCAATGGCGACCTCACATTTCTTACTTTTTATCCTCCTCCTTTCGAACTGGCGAAAGATTTGCCATTGCATTTGATATTTCAAAGGCTTTCAGACGAGTCTGGCATACCTCTTTAATTTCCAAACTGCCCTCTCTTGGTTTCTATTCTTCTATCTGTGCTTTCATCTCTAGCATCCTTTTCTGAGCGTTCTGTAGCTGCTCGTGTCAGTGACCACGGATTTTCTAGAGCCATCAGTGGTGGTATTCTTCAGGGTTTTGTCCTGCCACCAACTCTCGTCCTTCTTTTTATCAGTGCTCTGAGCTAAACATCTAACCCTATCCATTCATACGCTGATGACCCCCTTCACTCCTCCTGCTTCTCACAACACCTAACATTGCAGTTACTTTAGCAGCCACGGGATGAGGCTCTTTCACACTTAATTTATAACTTGGCTTATATTTCTGACTGAGATAAAAGAAACCTTGGAAATTTTAGTGAATGAAAAACTAAATCACTTCCTATACTTTTCGACTCGCCAATGTCTTCCGCAAGAATATTCTTTAATATTCAGCAGTATTCAACTCAGTCCTTCTTCCCTCAGTATCCTTGGGTCATTCTTTCGGGACTTAACATGAAAATATCGCATTACCTGTGTTGCAAAATCTGCTTCTAAGAGATTAGGTGTGCTAAGCCGACTCCATTCCTTCTTGACTCTCTCAATGCTGTTGGCTTTGTACGGGAGTTTTATTCGTCCCTGTGTGGAGTACAGCTTTCTCTTGTGTGGGGAGGGAAAGGGGGGGGGTGCTCCTTACATACAGCTTTTCTCAGCTGGGCAGAGTACAAGGCTTTCTTTCTCATCAGCTCCCCTCCTTTTACTAACTCCCTTCAACCTCTGTCTCTGGCTCACTGTTGCATCTTTATTTCTTTACTATCGCTATTTCAATGGCCACTTTTCTGAACTGTGCTTGCATCCTCCCTCCATTACGACGAACGTGTAACACCCATCTGGCAGCACACTCTAACCCCTTTTCTGACAAGCTCCCTAATGCAAGACTTAACGATGCTCTGTTATTTATGTATGCATCAGGTCAGTTTTGGAACTGTCAGTCTCAATCTGTATTTACTTCTTCGTATGACCTCCAGTCTTATTATAGCAATATGTCCAGGGAGTTTGAAATGATCGTTTTTTTTTTTTTTTAGGGGGGAGGGGGGATCCAGGCTTTTAGGCTTTGGTTTCTCCTTCGCTGCATTTTTTAAAAAAGAGGCCTGATATGCTGTACAAAACCTTTATGATTCAAATTAATGGTCGTCTTTATAAGTAGTGATTGTCATGGAAGAGCATAGGCCAGACTTTTCGAAGTGGAGGGTTTAGATACGGCCATCGTTAACACTTTCATTGCCAGTCGTCTCTCCTAAGCTGGATATAAACTGTGGGAGATGGTAAGAATAACGTACGAAAAACATAACCTGACCAAAGAAATTAATATTTCACGGTGTTGGGCATTCTCGCTATTTTTCACATTCAAGGATAGTTGTTCGGTGTGCGCATGTGTGGTATATTTCGCTTATTCACTTGTACCACTCCGTATCTTTTAACGCCTTGAATCCGGTGTATTCATAATTGTTGGTTTATTCTTGGTACATGTACTTAGTTATTTGTAAATTGTTGGAGGTTCGTCCCTTTGCAGCTTGTTTCCCGTCGTTCACTAGCATAATATGACTGCTGGCTCAGCATGCTTTCCATGTAGCTTCTTCGTGACTAACATGGTATTTTAGGCTAGTGTACATAGACTCAACATTCAAGATGGACAGATGGCAGTTTTACGCCTAGTCAAAGAGAGCAGTATAGACTATAGGCAGCCTAAACTTGTTCCCTACGTCCGTGACAAGGAAAACACTCGAATTTTATCACAATACAACACGCACCAGTAATTTGTACACCTACGTATTGTATATTTGTTTGGCATAGTTAATTCATTCATATTTAATTCCTTTTATCTGCCGAAGGTTTTCTTATCCTGGCTGTCTTCAGACGATTTCATACACTTTACGATGGACTTGTCGAACTGGAGGGGTTACATGTCATGTACTCAGTGCTACTTGGGCGCTTTCTTTAAAATCCCCTCAATCTGGTGACGTATTCTGTTTCTGATGAAGATGATGAAGTTTATTATTATTATTATGATTGTGGTATTTGATTATTATTGTTATTATTATCATTATTATTATTATTATTATACTGGTATTTTTATTGCTGCTGCCTTCAGATTATTATACGAGTATTCCGGTTCAGGGAGACGATTCCAACTGGTCGCATTACATACAACCCATTCACTATTAGAGGTCCCTCAAAAGCTGAAGAAAATCGTCAGCTGGTTCCATAAGTATATGAAAAAATGTCGTGGGAGTGAAGGGGTGCAATAAATACAATCGTCTGGCAGCAGGTAGGTGGTGGCGACCAACATCCTCTCATCTGATGTAGTGCTACCTACTACTTCCTTCACCTTTGTCATTCTTTTTCTGGGTCTGCCATCCTCTTCCTATTTCTTTCATCTTTCCTGTCACTTTTTATTAAACTTTTTTCCTCTTCAGGTAGTTTTACATTGAATGACAAGTCTCATGGTTGCCCGTAAGCCAGGACACCATTTACAACGCTGGGTGGTAACCATATAACCAACCTTACGTGTTCTCTACATGTCAGCAAGTAGGTTGGCGGAGGGTTAATCCATTGACTTAGTCCAACGGCGACCCCTTAAGAGATTATGGCATCTGGCCATGGATAGATAGATAGGCTAGTTGGGAAGCAGCAGGAATAACGTACCGTAATAAGATAGGTCATCGCAGTGGTGGAAAGTAACTGATCTGGAAGCGGTGTAAACGTCTTTCAAAATGCACGATAAAGGCCCAGTAATTTCTTCAGTGGCATATATATATTATTTTCTCTTATTCTTGCAACCACCAGACACACAGACAGACCTCTAGTAGTCAAGAAGTTAGTGAAGGCTGTATCTCACCCCTCTAGTTCGAATAATATAGCTGAATTAAAGTCTTTACATAGCACGAATAAAAAAAAAAAAGTCACTGGATTCAAAGGGTTAACATCTTCTGTCCAGTGACGTGTGTTTCATTTTGATATGCCTTCACCAGACGATTTTATTGCCTTGTTAGAAGGGTCTCTTGTACAGTGAAGTTGTTACTGAATGTTACGTGTTTATCTGACGTCCACATTTTGAAAAATCTCTCCAAAGCTGAATATAATCGTCTGGAGATTGGAAGAATGAAGTGCAAAATACCGTGCATCAAAATGAAGTGGTCATTTTTTTTTTCTGGCAAACGAAGTGAGTACTTTATGAAGCTTAGGAGAGCCGGATAGATGTGAAGGGAATAATGGAGACTATATGTAATCCTTTCAGCCCGAAATGCCTCTCCTATACTGAGTAAAATCGTCTGTTGGTGTTAAGAATGAAGTAAAAAAAAGATGTATTATGATGAAAAGAATTAATCTTTCTAGCCCGAGGACGTTCTTTACCTTTCATTCTTGCTATCTCTGGCCGATTTTTCCCACCCTTGGAGAGAATTTTTCGAACTACAGTAATAATTATAGCTACTGAGCCAACGTACAGTGCCCTCACACAGTGAACGTATTCAGAGTAAACGATTCGCCTAGTGAACGAGCTGGGGGTAATCAGGCCCACAACACTATACTGAACGAGTTGAACCCCGAGTGAACGAAATAGGGGAAAAAAGTAGGCCATAACCGCCGTTTCTCATATTGAACGACTCCCCCCCCCCCCCCCCCCCTCCACCCCGCGCCCCGGGGGGGTCGCGAGTTCGAGCCGCGCCCGGGACCGCCGTGCCGTTAGGGGTAGCGCTCTCCTGTTACCTAGCGGGGCTATATGATCTCATTGTAAGGTCTAGCTCGGGGATTCTTTAATCCTTTAATCATATTGAACGACACCCCCCCACCCCACCCCACCCCTGGTAGACGCTGCACAAGACGTCTGATCTGAGCAACCTGTTGAGCAGAATCAATGGAGGACGATGACTTGCCTATGTCGAAGATTTGTAAAATTCTAACAGCAGTGGATGTTCTGACCTCTTGCCAAGGCAACTGAAACCAGCTACCTTAGGACATAGGAAGTGCTTAGTGGAATAGAAACCACTTTTCGTTATTACATTGAAAGGCACAGTATGGAAGTCAACATAAGAAAACAAACACTCATCACACGCTACTACAGAACTCAAGAACAACAGGAGCCAGTGGCCTCTACATCATCTGCTACACTTCCCGGGGAATACAATGATGATGTGATGTCAATGGTGTCATCTTTGGACTTTGAAGGTTATATGGGAGAGGTGAATGAGGTAGAGGCACGTGGGGAAGTGGTTCGGTCAAGTGATGAGGGCGAGACTGGTGACGGGAACGAGGGAGCGGAAGGTGATGTGGCGGGGACACCCTAAGTGTATTTCCCTGCCTGGGAACCACCTGTATTCAAGCCAGTGAGGACTGCCATGTGTTTTATATTTTATATATCTGTACTGTATGCGTTTGAAATGTGCTCTTTAGTACATCTCTTTGGCTCAAAAAGTGGACTTTGAGGAAGCAGTGCCGCCCATATTCTATTTTTCCCATAAGATATGTTGTTCACAGTGAACGTATTCTCAGTGAACGAGCTCGTCTGCCGCCCATAAACTGGTTCACTGTGCGAGAGCACTGCATCACCTTAATTGCTAATTTCTCCTACGCTGAACAAAATCGTCCGGCTGTAGCAAGAATGAAATATAAATGACGTATCTGTAGTGCGGGAGTTATTTTTTTCAGCCCGGGGACATCACTTTCCAAGCACTTTAGCTGATACTATGTGGTATTATTTTGCTTACGTCTTCCTAGTAATTAAGGGGTTAATGGAAGCTGTATCTGACTCCTCCAGTTTGAGAAATCCTCCCCGAGGTAAAGAATGAAAGAACAAGCAATGCAACGCTGTTGCAACGCTCCATCTGACCAAGTACATATCCCCCACCTCCCGGCACATCTAACCAAGTGCATAACGGCCCTCACCCCCCCCTCCACATTTTTTCTTTAAAAGTGGGCGTAAGGATAACTCCTTGAGGATACATAACCTGGACCTTTCAGATTCCTTGCGCAGGTCATATTGATATCTGTGGGATTTTTTTTTTTACTTTTTCATTATTAAAAAAAAAAAACGTAAGACACAGCATTCTACCCATCATACGACACCAGTTAACTAAAAGACACATACTGTAACTATGTAAATTTCATGACTTCGTAGTGAATACTTTCTGAGTTCTGGCCCAGAAACGAAATCTCTACGCCCGGCTAGCCGCCCTGCCGCCCAGCTGTATGGACTGACACCTGTTGACCCCAGTGATAACAACACCCTCCTCTGACTTTGTCAGGTTGAGGGTAAAAATCGCCTGAAAGTAGCAAGACTAACATAAAACACGTCATCGTAATAAAAGTCAGTTTTCTAAACAATATTGTGCTCTTATGTGGAAGATTTTTAGTTTCCATAAATGCTTGTATTTTTTTTTTTTTATGTGTCCGACTCTGGGCATAGGCTGTACAGCCTGCTATCAAGGCCCAGCAGTTCTCCTACATTCCATACACCTCTACAACCTCTACATGTCTGTATGTTATATAATTATGTTCTTTTGACTTTCAGGTGATTTTATTTAGATTATGAGAGCTTTAGAAGTAGAGGGGTTTGATAAAACCCTAATTAACTCCATCACTACAGGGTGATCTCCCCTAAATTGCATACCGTATGTCAAATCAAAATCGTCTGCTTGGTTGCCAGAATAAAATTTTAAAAAGGGCGTCTCTTAAATTGTATGAGCCTGTTCGTTGCCCAGATTGAGAGAAAAAAAAAAAAGACGTTGTGAGCCAACTATCCAAATTAACTGCTCGGTAAGCAGGCCGAGTGGGAAACATTAGGGCCTAAGGTCTGGTCGGGAGGGGAATCAAACCTCAGTAGGCTAATAGGCGTGTCGGGTGAGAGTTGAACAAGCTACCCCCTCTCTCTCCCTTTTTCTGTCTAAAAATGGTGTGCTAAAATGTGCACATATTGGCATTAGCAGTAGCGAATTAATTCCCTCAACCCCCGAGACATCTTTTCCGCTGTTTCCAGGCGATTTCATTCCTTTGTAACTTAGTATTCCACGGACTGACTTTATCTGGCAGGTAATGAGGAGCACATCTCTAAAGAAAATCCTCTCTCCCCCCCCCAAAAAAAAAATCAGATTATGTGCAGACGGTTAGGTTTGTGAGTTGAGTCAGGATTTTGAGAGGTTGAATGCTGAGTAATAGTGTGTGTGGCCTGTTCCACTAGATATGTTGTTTATTAGTTCTTCCTCTATCGTGTTCATTCTTTGCTCCCATCCTTAAATGAGAACAAGAGACTGTGATGATGATGACGATGATAATGAGATAGTTTGAAGTCTTTCCTAAGCTGAACAAACCATCTGGAGATAGCATGAATATACAGTAATTATATTAGACTGTATCATTTATATAGGCCTGCTGTGATTAATACCTGTATAAATGAAGATAGATTTACATTTTACATTTCACTGGATATTTCTACTGAGGTTTGTTCCATGTATTTTGCTCCTTTCCCTTCCCATCAGCTTCCCTTCCCCTCGCCCTCCCATCTGCACCCTCTCTCTTCCCCAGCCATTTGTTCCCCTTTCTCTCCCCCTGCCATCTGTTCCCCCTCCATTTCCTCTTCGCGCTTCTTCTCCTAGTCAGTTTATTTTTTTTCCTTCATACTCTTAATCATCACTGACTTTTATAGCAATTGCTAATTGAATTGAATCATAGCATATACAATTATTTGCCATTGAAGATTTGCCATAAATTATGTTCATGACCTTTATCACTCAGGCTCGTATGAATCTCTCAGCTGAATAAATTGTTTGACATAGCATGAATGGAATATTAAAGCTGCCCCACCCATGACAGGGTTAATGGTACGAGTATCAGCGCTCAAGCTTCTACTATACTAGCAGAAAACTTTTGAGGTTAGCTTGAATAAGTTACGGGAGAGTACTCAGTCATTATAGAGTAAATATGAGGGCACTAAGAATGCCCTATGCCGTCCTTGTCCTGTTGTGGTGGCAACCAGTATCCTAATGCAACCTTGACAGTCACCTGGTTATGGTTCACATTGCAATGGTTGGTGTGGTTCTGTTGTGGATGGTGGAGACTACCTTAAGGTATGTGGTTATGGAGCCTGTCATTGAATTCTGGTGTTTGGGTGACATGATTACTGGGGAGGGGGATTGCAGAAGTTAGCTCAGCTGCGAGAATCAGAAGTAGCTGGACGAAATTTAGTGACCTGAAAGGCCCATCTTTCTTGATGAGAAGGAAGCTGTACGCTTCGTAAGTGAGATGCGTAACGTTTCATGGAAATAAGTGGACAGTGAAAGATAACGACGTCTGGAGGTACGAACGTATTGAAATAAGAATGTATCCTACACTGCTACACTGAGAGAACACTATAAATAATTAAGAGGATGTTAAAGGTACCGAGTGTATTACAGACATGATGTGCACAAGTAGCCAAAGCTTAGATGGTTTATACTTAAGACTGTGCGGAAGTAATTGGGTGAAGAACTATCTAAATTCGAATGTGAAAGGTCGAACTCGTGCTGGCAAATCTTGGATTACATGGTAGTGGATCCTGAGAAGGAACCTCACGGTTTGGGGAACTTGACAGGGAATATGCAGGAAGCCGAGCAGCTGGAAAAGCCGTCATCAGGTGGGCAGTTGATTACCCCAAATGTTACTTAGTGAATGAGTCTTACAGTGGTTAGTTACTGTACCTCCTCTGGCAGACAGCTGTCTTAGTGTAATGGTCAGCGTATCTTTTTTAAACACAAAAGGTACAAGCTTCTTGCCTTTGAGGAATTAGAGCTAAATTATTTCTCTGGAGACAGGGGAGGTAATGCCACGTTAATTTAGAGGTGAGAGATGAAGCTAGAATCCCACCTCATTGCATTGACGATGGGGCGTGGTGACCTCACCGTTCAGCGTTTGTGTTGGAAACAGCTTTGTATTTCATGCGGAATCAAGTAAGGGAGATAGGAGAAGGGACTTTCTTTTTCCTTTCCAAATAGTTTATAGTGCCCTGATTTCGATCACCCTATATTATATCGCATGGGGAACTGGGTAAAGATGGTGAACCTTCCCTAGAGAACTGTCATACAAGTGGCAAATAACGTAAGGATAGAAAAAACAACAGTGAATGAAAATATTAAAGCAGACTTTTCACCGACTTCAGATATCATATAGTGTGAGTTTTACATAGATAAACGCCTCTAATGCCGGTGTTCGTGAGCCCAGTGAACATATTAGACCATCTGGAATATCTGGAGGTACTAGAAGTAAATGCTGGAAAAACTACCCTGCTTTCTCAGAATAGAGGAATTACACCACCTGGTGCCGAATGCATATAGAAGACATCCGCCTCTTCCCACTAATTAAAACCATTGCTAGACTGGTCCATATACTTATAGACGCCTTGCCCCGTATAGACATACCTTGTTCGTTGATTGCTTGTTTAATTATGCCATTGACGTCCACTTCCATTTTTATCCTTTGTTTGATAAGCTTGAAGCCAGTCAGATATGGGCAGGGTCTGTAAATACATTTGACTTGGCATTTTTTTTAGATTCTTTTAACTCCCAGGCTCATAGGACTCACTCTCGGCTGAATAATCTTCTGAATAGTTAGGTGGAATGCAGTGCGGTACTAGAGTTGTCCGATTCCTTGTACTCACTCTCAGCAACAATTAGGTTTTTAGGACACTCTCAGGTCCTTAGGGTTCACTCTTAGCAACACTTACACTCACTCTCAGCTGAATACAGTTGTCTGGTGTTATCTGGAACAGAATGGTTACCAAAGCCCATGAGAGGGTCAAAAGTCAAATGTGATTGTGTGAGTCTGAGGCCGCGTGTACTAAGCTCCTTGGTAGATGTTGTTGTAGAGGCTCTTTTTTTCCAATAAATATGTAAATGCCTGTAGTGTTCCTCGAGCCTGTGCACAGCTGTGGCCAATAGTTCCTTTACACCCCACCAAAGCCTTAAAAAGTCTTGCTAAACTAACTAGTAATAATCGAATGGGTTGGAATCTGACACCATTAACCGGAAATTTCAAGAATTTAAAGAAATCAATGACCAGGAGTTTACATTCATTATCCTTTTTTTTTTTTTTTTTTTTTTATATATCATCAGCGATATTATTGTATTTCTTTCTCTTTTCACCCACAGTGGGCACTGTGTATCAGTGGGGAGGTGTGGGCAAATGGTTAGTGAAGGGATCTGCCATTTGAAAAGAAGCGAGTTCGGTCCCGAACTGGAGAAAGGAACACTGATTGATTATTTTAATTATAGTACTACAGACTTTACTGATTGGTAAGACCCGCCAACATGTTACTTCTTTTTTTTTTTTTTTTATGCAAGGAAGAAGGAACCAAAGGCCATGGGCCCGCAAACCGTTCCTTCCAAGAATAAACAAAAACAACACAAAAGAGAGCCAAATTCAAGATCCGTTCATTTCGAGATGCCTGGACACACTGCGTTTGAAAGACTGGAGATTATAGGAAATAGGAAATACAAACAGAGGAAGACAGTTCCAGAGTTGACCAGTTGCAGAAATGAAGGACTGGGAGTAACGGTTAACTCTTGCATTTGAGAGTTGGACAGAAAAGGGATGAGAGGTTGTTGTTAGACGGGTACTACATGCCCGTCGTAGAGGTGGAGGGATACAAGCAGACAGTTCAGAGGAACAGTGGCCATTGAAGTAGCGATAAAAAAGAGATAAAGATGCAACAGTGCAGCGAAGAGACAGAGGTTGAAGAGAGGTAGTAAGAGGAAGAGAGTTAATGAGACGAAAAGCCTTGGACTCCACCCTATTGAGAAGGGCTGTATGTAGGGATCCTCCCCACACATGAGAGTTGTACTCCAAACAGGGGCGAATAAAACCCGTGTATAAAGTCAACATCTGTGTAGGGGTAAAGAAGGTTCGGAGTCGGCTTAGCACTCCTAATCTCTTGGAAGCAGATTTCACAAGAGATGTAATATGTTCTTTCCAAGATAAATCCCGAGTGAAAGAAACCCCAAGCATGTTCGAGGATGATGTAGGAACGAGCTGGACATTATTAAACATCAGCGGGTACTCCTGTGGAAGGTTTTGTCAGGTTGATAGGTGCAAGAACTGAGTCTTTGATGCATTAAAAACAAGAAGATTATTTTTACCCCGATCAGAGATACGAGCCAAGTCAGACATTAGGTGTGCCATAGCCTCATCCCTTGTTTGTTGAAGTAACTGCTGAGATGGGCGTTGAGGGAACCGAATGGAAAGGTGAAGGGTGGAATCATCAGCATATGAGTGGATAGGGTTAGATGTACAGCTTAGAATGTCACTGATGAATAAAAGGAAGAGAGTTGGTGATGGGACAGAGCCCTGAGGAACACCACTGTTGATAGATTAAGGAGAAGAACGGTGGCCGTCTACAACAGCGGCTATAGAACGACCAGAAAGGAAGCTAGAGATGAAGGCACAGATAGAAGGATAGAAACCGTAAGAGGGCAGTTTAGAAATTAAAGATTTATGCCAAACTCGATCGAAAGCCTTTGAGATGTCAAGCGCAATGGCAAAGCTTTCGCCAAAGTCCCGAAAGGAGGATGACCAGGAGTCTGAAAGGTAGGTGAGATGCTCGCCAGTGGAGCGTCCCTGACGGAACCCATACTGACGATCAGAAAGAAGGTTGTGATAGGAAAGATGCTTTAAAAATTTTCTGTTAAGAATAGACTCAAACACTTTTGAAACATAGGATGTTAAAGCAAATTGGACGTTAGTTAGAGGGTTGGGAATGGTCACCCTTCTTTGGGACTGGCTGAATGAGAGCAAACTTCCAGCAAGAAGGAAAGGTACACCTCTGCTAATATCACCACATTTTCCTGAATGAGACAGCCCTAGCATGTTTTCATTATGGACGGTGGGTAATATCGTTGCAGTAGTGACTTGTGAAGGTGTGCGGCACGAAAGAAAACTGTTGGGCCTCAGGGAGTGAATTATGAAGATTATGACCAGAAGCGGACACTTAATAAAAAATAAAATAAATAAATAAACAAATAAATCACGCAGGGCAGTACTGCTGAGGAAAGTTGGAAACAGGAGGAGTTCACCAGCCAGTCCAGTCCAACCTGACCTTCCTCTTTAGCTGATCTACTTTGCTGTATCAGCATAATAAGAGTTCGACATGTTGTTCACTGTAACTCTCTTCACCTGGTTCCAACACACCCACGTGAATTAGGCAGTACGTAGTCTCTCAGATATTTTCCCATTGATGCCCTTATGATAGCTGCATAGCTCCCAGTAGAGTCCGCATCTCTGCCACACAGGGTGTTTTGGGTAGACTGTAAAAAGAAATCCTGTTGAAATTAATGCACGCAGGGTTTCTCAAGTTGACATTATACGAAATTACGTGGAAGTCAGTCCGTACAAGGTGTTGTAGGCGGCCCCTCTGAGAAACCGTTTATTTTTTGTTTTTGTTTTATTACAGGGTGTTTTGTGGAAAATTTTCTAGAGAAGGGAGGGAAGTTGTATGCAGCCTTCATGGATTTGGAGAAAGCATATGGCAGGGTGGATAGACAGGGATTATGGAAAGTATTAAGAATATATGGAGTAGATAGGAAGTTGTTGAAGGCTGTGAAGAGTATGTATGAGGGTGCTAAGGCCGCAGTGCGTGTGGATAGTGAACTGAGTGAATTTTTCTATTCGAAGGTTGGATTGAAACAAAGATGTGTCATGTCTCCATGGTTGTTCAGTCTGTATATGGATGGGGTTTATAAAAGAGATACAAGGTCGGGCAGTGGATGTTGGAGCGGCCCTAGTGAGAGAGGGCAGTGTTTGGAAACTACCAGTACTGTTGTTTGCAGATGATACTGTGTTGCTAAGTGAAGACGAAGGGGAGCTGCAAGGCTTGGTGGATGAGTTTGGGAGAGTGTGTGAGAAACGGAATCTAAAGGTGACTGTAGGGAAAAGTAAAGCGATGGTCTTTGGGAGAAGTGAAGTCATTGAATGTACAGTGAGGTTGGATAAGGAGGCAATGGAAAATGTGATTGCAATTAAGTACTTGGGTAGTGTGATGAGTAAGGATGGAAATTTAGAGGATGAAGTGCTTGAAAGGGTACAACAGGGGAGAAAAGTTGCTGGTTCCTTGAAAACAGTGATAAGAAACAGGGAAGTGAGCATGGAAGTGAAATAACTACTACATGACAGTATTGTGATACCAACTCTAACGGAAGGAGGTGAAGCTTGGAGCTTGTATTGTGATACCAACTCTAACGTATGGAAGTGAAGCTTGGAGCTTGTTAAAAGGACAGAAGTCAAGAGTGAGAGCAGTGGAAATGAGTTATTTGAGAGCAGCATGTGGAGTCACATGGAGAGACAGACTTACAAATGAGGAAGTGAAGGAGAGTTGTGGTGTGGATGTGAATGTGGATGTGGATGTGTTAGGAAGCGTTAGGAGAAACACATTAAGGTGGTTTGGCCATATGGAGAGGATGGAGAGTGAGAGACTGACGAGGAGAATGTATGTGAGTGAGGTGGAGGGGGGAAGAAGGAGGGGGAGGCCAAGGATGTGATGGAGAGTTGGAGTGGAGAGGTAAATGAGAGAGGGGGGTGAGCTGGGAGCAGGGCAATGAAATGGCGGGGGACAGGGCGACTTGGAGGCGACTTGTTTGTGACCACCCCTTACGGGATTAAGGCGTCTGGCAATAGATAGATAGATAGATAGTGTTTGAGGTCGATAGTTATGAGAAACTGTATAGGTCTAGTCACACATGGTGTTACAGGTCAACTGTATGATAAACTAGATGACAGACAATTCATACTGTGTTTAAGGTCGATCCATATGAAAAAAAAATGTATGGTAGTCTAATTATAGTCTTTCAGGTCGACCGCATAAGAAACATTTATCGACGGCAGTCTCCTTATCCTCAGGTTAAACTTTGAAAACTGTGTATATATATTCTTTGTATCCTTATTCTTT
>JAGKTI010003659.1:5903-32566 GCA_018397915.1 Birgus latro
ACACACACACACACACACACACACACACACACACACACACACACACACATTCACAAACCCAGCCACACCCACTGACCCACTCCAGTGCCCACACCCACGGCCACACCTGCTTCCACCCCTGCACCCACACCCACACTCACCCACACCTGCATCCACACCCACACTCACCCACATCTGCACCCACACCCACACTCACCCACACCTGCACCCACACCCACACTCACCCACACCTGCACCCACACCCACACTCTACCACACCTGCACCCACACCCACACTTTGCCACACCTGCAGCCACACCCACCAACCAACCTACCTATCTCCCCACATCCACAGCCACACCCACCAACCAACCTACTTATCTCCCCACATCCACAGCCACTTTGACACACCTAAGCACACCCACTGCCCCACACCTGCACCCANCACGGAAACTACCACACACAGACACACACACACACACACACACACGCACACACACACACACACACACACACACACACCTCTGCCCATCTATACCCACCATCTGCTCTGGCTGCCCACACACACCTGTCCACCTTCATGTCCACCTACACCCTCTCACCCATCCACCCACTAGCCTGTCCACCTGCACGTACCCACCCACACACCTACCTACCAACCCAATTGTCCATCTACACCTGCCCACCCACCCATCTGTCTCCCAGCACCCACTGACACATCCACACACAATCCTACCCACATCCACCCACACAGAACCCCCCCCACACACAGCTGTACCACCCAGCCACAACTCCACCTCCTACACCCACAACCACAACAACCCATACCCACCCACTGATCCACCCACACACAATCACCCACCCACAGTCCCACCCACTCAACAGCCTACACACACCCACTCACCCATGCACCCACCCATCCAGCCAACCATCCATTCACACACATCTATACACCTACCCATACCCACTTCCATCAACATACCCACACCCACTCACACACTCAGACCCACCCTGCATCCAACCTTACCCACCCACCCATACACCACCTCCTACCCACCTAAATGCTCAAATACACACAGCATCCACTCACCCTCACCCATTCACCCACCCTCCTACCTGCTCACACCTCCTCTCACTCTTTACCATTCACCTGCCAACCCACACATCCCAAAAACATCAACCATACCTCTCATCTACCCACCCACATACCCATTCAGTGTCCCACATGCATCTGCTCACCAACCTGCCCATCCCCACACACAACCAAACACCTGCTTTCCCATATCCACCCACCCATCCACTTACTTGACACCAACCCATGTATCCCCATCCACTTACTCAGACACCAGCCCCCTTATCCCCATCCACAGACATCAGTCCACTTATCCACCTACCCACCCATTCCCTACTCAGACACCAATCCATTCATCCACTCACTTATCCACTTACCCACCCTGTCACACCCACCCAGTCACACCCACCCAACCATCCACTTACCCACACCCACCTAACCATCCACATACCTACATCCACTTGCCCACACCCACCCACACCAACATCTGCCTAGTCACACCTACCCCCTCCTACACATCTATGCCCCACACATCCACATTCACTCAAACACCTACACACATCCCCTCCATTCATAGGCAACTACTCACATCCACCCATCTACACCCACCCAAACACACCCACACCCACCCAAAGCCACACCCTCAACCACCCATGCACAGACACCCATTCACTCACTTCTCCACCCATACCTACCCACCTCTTCCTACTAACATCCTCCTTCTCTCTCATCCACTCACCCTCACACCGACCCACCCAGCTCCCCCCAACTGCCGCCACACATACGAGTTGTTTATTTTACTTCCTAGACATATTACTTGTGTCTGTATTTAGATAACATTTGATAAGTGGTGTAGAAGGGGACACTGTAATATGTTAGTTTTCCTCTTTATTGGGTCAAATTATCTCGTGAGAATTAGGCTGTCGTTTCCTCTGGCAGTAGTTACTTGGAGCGATGAAATCGTGCCTTAGCATCTAGCAATTAGGAGTCATTCATTCGACTTTTGATAAAAGTTTAGTTATCTTTGTATTAAGAGAAAGGCAGTTTTTAACATCAGCTTTGTCATTGTGATGTAAGCAAAAAACAGGTTTTTGCTAAGTAAAAGCCCTTTTTCCCTCCATTAGCATGTCGGGGAGGGACCTTTAAGGAAGAATGGTTTTGCCTCTCGCCTTCTTGAAACACACAAGGGCAGTGAGAATGGAAATTAGTCTTGACACAATCATAATGAGAGTGCTGTTACTCCAATTTGCTTATCAAACTTAAATTGTTCATGGTTTCACTGGAGATTTTGTGGTGATCCAGTGTGGAAGATTTCTATTTGTTGAGGGATCTAGTGCTTTATGCCATCCATTTGTTCTATGATAACTTCTGTAGTGTGTATTTGTACCCTGTGTAAGGTAAAAAATGCTTAGGAAAGTGTGCAGAGATGAATCCCTCACTCTCACTGCCTGTGAGTGTAGCCAGAGGGTGATAGGCAGTTCTGTTCTTCACTTAAGGTGCCATAATGACCTACAAGGAGTAAAAAAAATGCAGGTAAGCATCATGCCAGATTGAGCTGGGTATATTAAAAGCACAAGTGTCTACAGCCAAGAGGAACAGTTACCTTACTGAGGACTTCCAGAGAAACAGTGTTCTTCTGTCACTGTGCAAAGATTAACTTTCATTAACTGTTTCACAGTACAGGATTAATAACCCTTTAAACAGTGTGAGAACTATTTATGTTCCTAACTATTGGGCTGTTTAATAACTTGTACATGTAACAGTTGTTCTATGATAAAATGAAGGCACTTTGATGGAGTGAAAAAACCAGCTATCTCAGGATTGGCCTGCTTTCCTGATCAGTCCTCCGGGAAGGTGACCTCAGCACTGTCTGGGCCTTCCGTGAACTAGCCAGTATTGGCCCACCAATGTCCTGTATGTTGCAGTTTTGCTTCAATCGGTCGTATTTTCTTCCTTTTTAATTGAGAGGGTATCTTTTTATATCACTTTGTATATATTTGTATATGCTGAAATAAATGGGTGCAACAACACATGGAGATCTCATTCTTTTAAATGTTTTCCAAATACAGTATAGTGATGGTACCTACTGTAATTGGTGGTAGGTGGTGGTGACCATCATCCACTCAGTTGATGTAGTGCTGGCTACTTTTTCCTTCACCTTTATCACTTTTTGTGTCTCCCTCCTGTCTTCCTATTTCTCCCACCTTTCCTGTCACTTTTTATTACTCTTCATTCCATTTCATGTGGCCTTACATTGAGTGACAAGCCTAACGGTTTCCTTGAATGCTGGGAGTAAATTCCAATGCTGGGTGGTAAACATGTAACCAACCCATACGTGTTCCCTGCGTGTCAACAGGTGGATTGGTGGAGGGTTAGTGCCCTTTGCGGGATTAAGGTATCTGACAATAGATAGTTAAACATGCTGTAACTGGAGGGAGTGTCTCCATACGCTGTATGCTCATCTTTTTCCACTCTCGCATTGAAGTTGTGCCATCTTTTCAGTCTTATTATAGCACAGTACAGAATGATAACTACAACGTACAGTAGCAATTTTTTCCCAATATTATCATGTTATAGAAATGTCATGTTATACAAATAACGTGAAAAAATATTTTTGTACCAACTTTTCCTGTTGTCACTCCCAATGACTTTCCTAAGACTGCCTTAACCCGAGGCATCCCGACAATGTATGGGTACATTGCAACGTTTTGCCACAGTGACACCTAACAATGTACCCATACGTTATGAAATTGCAAGGTCAGTCACTTGCACATTTTTCAAGTTTCACAGGTGATATTTGGTAGGCATATGTGGGAGACCTACAGCAGGGATACTGCCTGGCCCCACCTTACCACCCTTCCCCCCCACATGCCATTTTCTTGGCAATTCACCTGTTAGCAGTGACCTTGCCAGTAAAGACATGACATGCCATGGTCTCTCCAATGACGAAATTCACAGCGAAAGTGATTTCTGAGGTGGAGAACAAAGGAATAAACAAGCTAGAGGAAGAAACAAAAAGAAGTGATGAGGTGGTAATGTTGTAAAGGAGCGTGCCATATGTTGATGTGTTTGGTGAGTGAACAACGCTTATATAGTCTATATTATTGTGTGAAAACCGATATACTCTTGGACTACATAAAAATTCGTTCCAAATAAATTAATAAATATCCCCCTGGGGGTAGGAGGGGTTTTCAAGAATTCTCCCCCAGTATCCCTGCTTGTCGTAAGAGGCGACTAAAAGGGTTGGTGGTGGGTTAGTGCCCCACCCTGTAAAACAACTAACTAAAAATACAAACAAGAAGCCTCGGAACAGGACTGACCAAAAGTTGACGACAAAGGATCGGACAAAGAACTGGTTATGGATTGCAACTTGGAATGTAAGGGGTATAAATGATGAGGTGAAAGAAAGAAAGATTGTACAGGTGCTTCAGGGTGCAAAAGTGGATATATGTGGACTAACTGAAACTAAATGGCGAGGTGAGAGTGTGAGAGAATTAGAATATGGATGGGGTATATATGTGGGAATAGGTGAGACTGAGAGGGCAAAAGGAGTGTGTATTTGTTTCGTTTCGTTTTTGAAGGCTCCAATATGCTTGCATGCTCCGGCCTTGGTCGTCTAATGGTGGCTCTCCATGCTGCTCGATCTTTGGCAGCCTCCCTGTTTAGTCCCTTAACCCTTAAGTCACACTTAATGACCTCGTCCCATGTCTTTCTCGGTCTACCCCTCCCAAACCCTCCCCCAGTATTAACACTTCTCACCCTCTGTACCCAATTATCATCCCCCATCCTCTCCACATGTCCAAACCACCTCAGCCTACCTCTCATCATCACAACACCAATACACTCCAGTCCCATCCTACCTCAACTCTTCCATCGTAAACCCAGCCCCCCCAGGCCTTGCATGCAGGGATGCATTGCACATCCACCTAATCATTGTCATTTCTGTATGTTTAAACCTGCGAATATCCTCTTCCTTTACTGCCCAGGTCTCACTACCATACAGCTGCACACTTCTAACACATGCTGCATACAAAGACCCCTTAGCACATAAGGTGAGTCCTTTCAATGTCAGGAGAGGCAACAGCTCCCTGAACTTCTTCCAACCACTTCTCACCCTAGCAACCGAGCTAACTCTAGCCCCACCTCCAGCACATAACATGTCTCCCAAAGAACAAAACTCCTCCACACACTCAAGAGACTCACCTGCAAGTTCAACCCTCTCACGTCTAACAATCTCCACCTGCTCTCCCCGCCACTCCGCTCACATGAAATCAGCATTATCACGCAGTCTACATCTAATACCACTACATCTCTTGTGCACCCATTTATCACAAACACTACACAAGATGGAATTACTTCTCACACCCTTGTGGCAAACTGCACATGGCCACTCTCCCTCTCCTCTAATTGTATTGCCACCAACCCTAGATATCATCACTTTTGTTTTATCTGCATTTACCCTTAAGCCCTTGTGCCCCATACCATCTCTCCACTTCTTAAATCTTTCCTCCACCTCCTTTTCATTCTCTGCAATCAACACCAAATCATCAGCATACAACATCTCCCATGGGAGTCCATCTCTGAAATCACGTGAGAGGGCTTCAAGCACCATGATAAACAACAAGGGACTCAAAACTGACCCCTGATGCACACCAACATTCACGGAAAACTCATCACTCAAAACTCCATTCACTCTTACCTGGGTGCGAGCACCCATGTTCATGGCCGCAACCACCCTAGCCAGCCACTCTTCCAACCCTAGCTTTCTCATTGCCCACTTCACCACCTCTCTAGGGACTCTGTCAAAGGCCTTTTCCAAATCAACAAAAACAAAATACAATTCCCTTTTCTTTCCAGTATATTTCTCCTGAAGCTGTCGAACAATGAATATGGCATCAGTGGTTCCCCTGCCTGGCATAAACCCAAACTGCATCTCATTGATATTCACTCTTTCTCTAATCATACCTTCTAGAACTCTCTCCATTACAGTACTTTCATTATCTGATCAAAGAGCTTTATACCTCTGTAATTTCCCCTTTCCAGGGCATCACCCTTCCCTTTGTACACATTTACAATTACACTCTTCAGCCAATTATCTGGGACAACACACTCATATATAATCATGTTTATCAGGTCAGTGACTAACCTCACCCCAGTATCTCCTGAGGCCTTCAACATTTCGGCAGTCAACCCAGACACACCTGCCGCCTTCCCTACCCACATCCTGCCTATTGCCTCACTCACAGTAGCAGCATCAATCAAAGGCCAAGGGCCAAACACTGGATCTGCTGGCTCCAAACCTTCCCTATCCCAATCAAACTCCTCATTCAACAACCAGCTATAATGCTCTCTGCATGCATCTTTAATATCCCCACTGTTCACCACTACCCTTCCTTCATCATTCTTCACACACTGCTCACCTACAATGTCCCGATTATCCCTCTTCACCTGATTTGCCACCCTAAAAATCATATTTTTCCTCTCTCCATGATTTAGATTGTCAAGTAAAAGTCTCTGACTCAGACTTCGCCCAGTATACCTCTCTTCTAGCCCTGTGCTTGGCAGCCAAGTACTCCTCCCTGTCACCACCCTTCTTCCATTCCCGGAAAAGTCTTCTTTTCTCCTTAACTGCGGCTTCTACACCCTCATCCCACCACCAAGTTACTTTATGTCTTGGTGGGCCTCTTGTCCAACCGCATATTGCATCGGTAACTCTCAAGAGGTTGTTCTTAAGGGCTCTATACTGTTCATTAATGCTTCTATCTACGGCTCCCTGTTCAGCCACCACTCTCCTCATCTCACTATAAAAGGCATCCCTTACAGATTGGTCTCCCAGCTTCCATATTTTCCTCCTAGGTACATATGTCCTCCTTCTCATCACTTGTTCCTTAAGCACCATGTCACAAATCAACAGTTTGTGCTGCTGCACACACTCCTCGCTTCCTATAACTTTAACATCCCTCACTAACCTCCTATCAACCCTCCTGACCAGATAATAATCTGACTACTATTGCTCTGAGTAACAGATGGAAGGGGAATATAAGAGAGTATGGATTAGTTGGCTCAAGGATTGTGTGGGTAAGAGTGAAAGTTGGATTAAAAATGTGGGCGATCGTGTGCATGTATGCGCCAACACAAGATCGTGTAAGTAGAGTGAGAGAAGAGTTCTGGACAAATGTGGAAGCATGTTTGGAAAAGTTTGAAAGGAATGAGAGAGTGTTTCTGATTGGAGATATGAATGGAAAAGTAGGGAATGTGAAGGTGGACAGAATGGTTGGTGAGTGAGGTGTGCCTGCAGAGATGAATGAGAATGGCAGTGCTTTAGTAGACATTTGTGTTGGGAGGGGGTTGGTGATAGCTAAAACCCTCTTCAGGCACAAAATGATCCGTAGGCATACATGGCGAGTGTTGAGAAGGGTGGATGGTGAACTGAATGAGCGGAAGGCAATGATTGACTGTGTGTGTGGATGAAAGGATGAGATGTGTAATGGATGCAAGAGTATATAGAGGATGGGAGAGTGGACTTTCTGACTATCACTTGGTGGTGGTCAGAATCAGGGCCCAAATAAAATGGAGGAAGAGAAGAAGGGAAGGACAGGAGGAAGTAGTTCTTACAAGGAGGGTAGAAAAGTTACAAGAGGATGGAATGAAGGCTGAATATTAAAGGGAAGTGGAGGAGCAATTGGGTAAATATACAGTAGATTGGAGCAGATGGGGGACATGGAAGGTGTGTGCCAGATATTCACAGAAGACATCTGTGCAGCATGTTAGGTGGTGTGTGGAGTGAAGAGAAGACGAAAGGGGGTTCAGGGAACAGCATGGTGGACTGAAGAGGTGAGAGAGGCCGTGGCACAAAAGAAGACAGCATATAATGAATGGATGAGGAACAGGGGTGTCGAAGAAGTTGAGAGATGGAAGAGAGAGTTATATGTAGAGAGGAGGAGAGAGGTGAAAAGATTAGTAAGAGAGATTAAGAAGAGAGTGGATGAGGAATTTGGAAGGAATTTGAGTGTAAAGTGGAGGGAATGTAACAAAATGTTCTGGAAAGAGGTAAAGAAAGTTAGACAGGGTGCCAGCGAAGTTAGTTGGGGTGTGATAGATAAAAAGGATAGATTACTAGTGGAGAAGGGGGAAAAAGTGAACAGATGGAGAGAACATAGAGAATAGAAATAATGTAAGTATAAGTGGCTGGGGAATGGCTGGGAGGAGGGTTGTGAGAACAGAAGAAGAAATCAGTAGGATGGAAGTGGTGGAAACAATGAAAGTTAAAATGGGGAAAGCCCCAGGAATTGATGGAGTATGTGGTGAAATGCTGAAGCATGGGAGAGAGAGAGAGAGTAGTAGAATGGATGTGGAAGGTGTGCAGATTGGCCTGGGAGGAAGGTAGAGTCCCAGAGGATTGGAAGTCGGGTATAATTATTCCCCTGTACAAAAGAAAAGGGGAAAAAGAAGTGTGGTAATCATAGGGGCATTGCCGTCTTAGTGTAATAGGAAAAATATATAGCAGGATACTTATTGACAGAGTTAGGGAAATACAGGGGAATTAGTGGGAGAAGAACAGGGAGGTTTTAGGAAGGGAAGAGGTTGTGTAGACCAGATATTCATTCTTAGATCTTTAGTGGAAAAGTTTCTAGAGAAGGGAAAGAAGTTGTATGCATCCTTCATGGATACGGAGAAGGTATATGACAGGGTGGATAGACAAAGATTGGGGAAAGTATTAAGCATAGATGGGAAGTTGTTGTGTATGAGGGTGCTAAGGTTGCAGTGCGTGTGGATGGCAAACTGAGTGAATTTTTCCATTTGAAGGTTGGATTGAAACAAAGATGTGTCATGTCTCCCTGGTTGTTCAATTTGTATATGGATGGGGTTATAAAAGAGATACAAGGTCAGGCAGTGGGTGTTGGAGCGGCCCTAGTGAGAGAGGGCAGTGTTTGGAAACTCTCCGTACTGTTGTTTGAAGATGATACTGTGCTGTTGAGTGAAGTTGAAGGGGAGCTGCAAGACTTGGTAGATGAGTTTGGGAGAGTGTGTAAGAAATGAAATCTAAAAGTGAATGTAGGGAAAAGTAGTGATGGTTCGTATGTGTATATAAAAAATTTTGAAAACTGCATAATGGAGTAGAAGGGATGAAGAGGGGGGGGGAAGCAGGAGGGAATGGTTGGTGGGAGGGAGGGTTTTTTTTTTTTTTTTTTTTTTTAATGTACCCCCGAGCCCTGCTAGGTGACAGGTGGGCGCTATCCCTTCCGGTGTGGCAGCTACCGGGCGTGGCTCGAACTCACGACCCTCAGCCCCGAATCCAACGCTCTTCCACTGAGAGACACTGGCCCCTGGGAGGGAGGGATGTGGGGACTGGGGGAAGAGCAGGAGGGAATGGAAGGAGGCAGGGGGGTAGGGGATGGTAAACAGTGCACAGTGCTTCCACTTTAGGGTAAAATACCACATTTTAGGGTATTTTGACCACCTTTAGGGTAACGTTTAGGGTAAGATTAAAATGTGCAAAATCTAGGGTAATCAATCATTTCTCGGGGTTTTCCAGTCATATTTTAGGGTAACTGGAAAATTTCCGTTTACTAACATGTAAGTGATTCTGAGAGTAATCTAACGTGGAATAAATTGTTAGAATAATCTGTAATTTGTTGTGGATGTTGCCATCTGTAAATTCAAACTAATTTCTCATTAAATTCGCTTAAATATGCATTTTCTCTTTTGATCTTTGTTTTCCAATTTCCTTTGATCAGGAAAGAAGTTTGTGTTTCACGCTGGGGGGCCTCCCGGGAAGTTTTACTGAAGTTCTATCGTGTCTACATCTCGAGCAAGATACAGTATGGTGTAGATATCTACTGTTCGGCCTCCCCGTCAGTTTTGGGTAAGTTGGAAGTCATTCAGAACAATGCTTTACGGATTGCTCTGGGGGCATTTAGGTCCTCCCTAGTGGTGTCCTTACATGTGGAGGCTGGTGTCTTGCCACTAGCATGGGCCAGACATCATCACACCTGTTCAACTTATTGTCGCATCATGTCCTTCTCCCCATCCCATCCTCTTCGTATTTTTTTTCACCCATTCTTCTGTTGATCCCCTTGCTCCCTCCTAGCCTCTGAGTTCCCATGCCTCCTTGTCCGTGCCCTTCACTCTTCTTTGTCCTCGCCCTTCCTCCTCCTACTCCTTCCCCAGTCTCCCCTGTCCCACCCTGGTTCCCTCTGTCTTCCATGTTTAGTCTCACCCTCCACGTCCCCTATTGTAAAGCTAGTAATGACCTCTTTGCCCCAAACTTATTTACTGAACTTGTCTCTCTTCATTATCAAGCATTCCTGCAGGTATTCACTGATGGCTCCCATTCCTCTACACCACCATCATCCTCTGCAGCAATGTTTGTTGAGGCCCTTTCCATATGTCGAACATGGAGACTAGATGGGAACCACTCTGTGATCGCCTCTGAGCTGTATGCTATTTTAGGGGCCTTACAGTTTGTTAGAGATATGATACCCCCCCTGGCCAATTGTTGTTTTCACTAACCAGTCGTCCCTCTCGCTCTTAAGCTCCCTGTCCCCCTCCACACATAGGCAGTTAGTGTTTGAGCTCCAGTCCACCCTGTTGTCCTTGGACTCCAATGGATATTTCATACATTTCCAATGGATATCTTCCCATGTGGGTATACAGGCTAATGAGGTAGTTGATAGAGCAGCTGCTATGGCACATTCCCCCCTCTGTGGAACCATACCCACTAGATTTTGGCAGCTTCTCCCATCTTATCCTACAGTCTTGTTACTCCCATTGGAATTCAGCCATGCAAGCAAGTCTTTCCCTTACCACTCTAGGGCATTATAGATAAGATTCCTCCCCCATTCCCTGGGCGCGGTCATCATCCCGAGCCATGGACACTGCACTAGTGCGTATGAGAATAGGTCATATGGGTCTGGCATCCCATTTATTTAGGATAAATCTAGCTCCAAGCCCTAATTGTCAGTGGTGCCTGAATGTTGAAGACACAATCCACCATATCCTGTTAGACTGTCCCCACTTTCACTACCTCCGTGTGAGACTCATGCTTTGGCTTCCATGGGTTACCTTCACTCTCCAAGTGTTGTTATGGGGCTCCGGTTTGGCCATCACAGATCAGGCTGGTCATCCGCCACACCCTGGAGCTCCTGAGGTAGTCGGGGTGCGTACGCCAGCTGTGACACCTGGTCTCCAGGGTTGCCAGGTCAGAAACTGCCAACTCACCGAGTTCCTACCCAAAACCCGCCCAATCCTGCCAAAATGTCATCCTTCTCACCCTCCCAAAAACTGCCTTGACAGTAATCACAGATTAATAATATTGGGTTTACAGGTGACCAACAAATGACGTGAAAAATATTTATATTTTATACAACCTTCATACATTAGCAGCACCTTAGTCATATATTAAATGAATGAGGAAAAAACTATTTAACATTAAATTAATGCTAATGAATTATCACCCTTTTTCACATATTAAGGGATTATTAAGAACATATGAATATAAGAAGCAGTTCCTCTAACACTGATGGCCCAAGCACATTATTTATCAAAGCAATGCACTTTGTTCTATGAATAGAAAGGTCCTTTGCTGAAATAGTTTTCACTGCTTCACCCAGGTGATCAAATGTACTCATGCTTGAGCGACGGGCAATATGTGCAGATAATTTGAGCTCCGCAATTTTCACACTTGCTTCTTTCACTTATGTGATGCCTGTATCAAAAGTGTTCTTGTGGCGGAAAAGGGAAGAGCATTTTTCTTGTACTTTTACGTTGCACAGTGATCTTTCAAATCTGCATGGTGGTCTCTCAAGATTGTTTTACAACATTTGCAAAATGCCTTTGTTTTATCTCCTGGGACACTGACAAAAGTGTTCTTGTGGCGGAAAAGGGAAGAGCATTTCTCTTGTACTTTTACATTGCACAGTGATCTTTCAAATCTGCATGGTGGTCTCTCAAGATTGTTTTACAACATTTGCAAAATGCCTTTGTTTCATCTCCTGGGACACTGACAATCCATTCTCGCAATGCATTTTCTTTTTCCCAGCTTTTATTGTATTTTCTGTTATACTTTGCATATTTAAACATTGTCTTCCCAATTCCACTATCCAGCAAACCTCCCTTCACTGCTCCCTGACTAAAAGTGAAATGCTGCCTCTGGTTTTACCACCATGGCATACATGTCCCTCAGGCCCTGGGACCTGTGTTTGAGTGTGGATTAGGGGGGTTATCCCAAGCAGGGCTTCCATGAGCTCCACTCATCTTACCCTAGAGTCAAGTCAGTTTTACCCTAAATTGCTATGTTTTACCTTAAGTAGTCGGCAACAATAACTTTGATAATATAATATTACATTATACATAGACAATGTGTATATAAAAGGCAAATTGGATGAAAACTGTAAAGAACCATATTTTTATTTAAAGAAAACAAAAATACAATATTTATATAAAAGGGCAAACTGGAGGAAATATGTAAAGAACTCCATATTTTGCATTTAAAAAAAAAACAAATACAGTATTTATATAACAGGGCAAAAGGATGAAATATGGAAAGAATTCCATATTTTGCATAAAGAAAAAAAAATAAAACAAGTAGAGTAAAAGCAATCAAGTTTCTGTTTTATCTCATTTCCATTAGAATTTTTTTTTGTTCAATCAGAGCACACAAGTAGGCCATATTTAGAATAATAAGTTTTGGAAATAATTGTAGCTTGAAATTATATACAGACTAATCTTTCAAACACCTTGAAAGTTATTAGATATTTGCAGCCTCTGAACATGTTGCATCACTTTTAACATTATTTATTGCTTTTAACTGTGGTAGGTGGTGGCGACCATCATCCACTCACTTGATGTAGTGCTGCCTACTTCTTCCTTAGCCTTTATCATTCTCTTTCTGAGCCTGCCCTCCTCTCTTCCTGTTTCTCCCATCTTTCCTGTCACTTCTTATTGCTTTTCTTTCCTTTTCAGGTGGCTTTACATTGAGTGACAAGCCAAATAGTTTCCTGTAAACCAAGAAACCATTTACAACACTGGGTGGTAACCATATAACCAAACCATACGTGCTCCCTACGTGTTAACAAGTGGGTTGGTGGAGGGTTAGTGCCCCTCCCGGTAAAACAAATAACTCGGAGTCAAATGGCCACCCCTTACGGGATTATGGCGTCTGGCAATAGATAGATAGATAGAACATGTTGTCTCCAAAGTTCAGGTTATGAGAAGATACTTTCAAGCGTTTCATGTGATATATTGCATGCATTAGGCCACATAATGTTTCATTTTTAAGAGAGGGTCTGAGAACAGTTTTGGTTAGATTTAGTTGGCTAAAAAAACGTTCAACCGCTGCATTAGAAAAGGGTAGTGAGAGGAGGGTGGATATGACTATGGCTAAATTGGGGTAACATGGCATTCCTGCATCATTTTTCCTATTCATAACAATATTCCAGTAGTTTGTGAAGTGGAGATGATTAGAAAGTTCTTCATCTAAATAGTGTATTCTCCATTCCTCATCCACAAGATTTTTATTAGCATACTTTGCTAATTGTGGCAATTCGTCAAATAAATAAGCTAAGGATGGAGGATTCAGAGTGGAAGAAGAACGAGGGTTTATGCAGGCCACTACTTCGTGAATTTTGTCATTTAGTGAAAATCTATTCTGAATTTGGAATACAGCTTCTGTCAAGAAAGACTGACATGACTTATAAAACTGTGAAAGTTCTTCTTTAGTTACTGTTCCTGTTTTTTTAGGTCATTTAATGTTGCTGATGCACTCACTCCTAGATATATATATTATCAATAGGAATAAAGGCACTTGAAAAAATGGGCTGAGCAGGATTAAGGAATGATATGTCAGCATTCTTAACAAAACTTACATCCATAAAGTCAGAACACAAGCTTCTGATGAGTTTACTTGTCGCAATTTTCAATGTGAAGAAATTTGGAGCCTCACACTGGAAGCGTGCATTATAAATGTTAAACTTACTCAAGTTGTAGTCAAGAAATTCATGGTAGGCTAGGGGAAAATTTGTTTTTTAAGGCAGTAACAATCATGTCATTGACCTGTGTTGGGTCACTGAAAGCCAATTCTGTAAAATACAACTCCAGTGCATCTCATTGTTCCAACAGTCTCTTCACACATGCCTGTAGAGATAGCCATCTGGTTTGGCCTGGAGCCAGGATTTTATGAGGTTCAATGTCAACGAATTTTTGAAATTCTTGGAATGCACTTTGCCTCTTGGAGCTAAGACTAAAGTGTGCAAAAATGCTACGGCATAAAACTTCAACATATTTAGGAAGTTTGAGGCATGCTATTTGATGCAGAGAGATGAATCATGTGGCATGAACAGTTGACAATTATGACATGAGGCAAAGATTCTCTTAATAACGAAGCTACTGAATCGCTGGCTCCCATCATTACACTGGTAGTGTCAGAACAAAACCCAACAACACTATTAAGAGGAATGTCTTTTGATGTGAAACATTCTTTCAGGGCACTGAACAGTCCTACAGCTGAACTATCAGTAACCTCTATCAAATCTACAAAAGCGTTGCAAGCTTCCCTTTCTCAAAATACTGTAATACACACAATTGTTTTGTGGTATTCCTGTCTGTAGTCTCATCTATAATGACAGAAAAAAAGCCTTTCACGTAAGATTCCAAATAGTTCACTACCAAAATGCTTTCCAAACACTTGCCTAATCATGTCTGAGGCTCTTTGCTTCCCTAATTTTACTTTCTTCAAAGACATCATATCAGGAAACATTGCTTTTAACAGGTCTAGAAAGGGTTCAAACAATGAAATGGGTAAGTGATGCTCTGACAGAAAAGCACACACCTGAAATTCAATTTTGCGTGCCAATTTTTTTATTGGGTCATTTGCTACTACATAACTGGCAATTGTCTTTGTCTTTGAAATTTGCATACTAAGGTGTTTGTGTCTTTGAGAACGTAAATGTCTAGTAATTTCAGATTTCCACATGTTATGTCCATGTTACAAATTTTACAGAAAGCATAGTCCTTCTTACTGGTTGATCTAACTGACTTTGATATCCACCCTTCCAACTTTCACGCCATTTCTGAGTGTACATATTCATTTTACAAACTTTACTTTTCTTCTTAGGAGGCGTGTTTGGGTCACCTTGAACTTTTGAGGCTGTTGGTGTTCCTGGGTCATCACAACTAGAAGAGCCTGTTTCATCATGCATTCTGCATGAAACAACAAACATTATAAACTGCCGAGATTTTAGGATTTTTGTATGATTAGGTGGCATTATGTCATTGTGGTACGATGCAGTTACGTAGGGCTCCCCGAAATCTGTCGAAATCCTTTCATTTACGATCCCCACATATCACTCTGCTAAAAAAAAATTGACTGTGCTCATCCCTAGTGTCTACTTCTTTGGCCAACACTCTCCCCACCTACAGAATCAAACACAACCACAACTTACATATCCTCAACATATAATTTCGTAGTGTCAACCAGTCTCAAGTTACCAACTTCACTGTAATCATATTACCCGTACAACCAGTAGTTACCTGAGTAAAGAACAGAACAGAATTACATCTGACTTGCACACCCTATACTGTTCACGTCCACACTTCGTCTCCCGTGTGGTACCCCCCTGTCTGCAGCCCAACGTCTCTCAACCAGATGAGTCAGACGACGTTGCCACGTCTGAGCCAACCCGGCACAATCGTTCTGAATTCAATGTGGAGCGCAGTTTGAAACCACAGAGTTTTTGTGTTCATTTCTGTAATAGGTTTGTGTATTAATATTTTTTTCGATTGACTGTGTTGCATTTTTTTTTTTTTTGCATTTTGGCTAAATTACCCTAAAATTACCCTATATTGGGCATTACCCTAAACACTACCCTAGAAGGGGTCTGATTACCCTAGTTTAGGGTAATTTACCCTAAAATGGAATCCCTGATCCCAAGGGAGAGCTGGGCTGGGTGCTAATGGTTTGGTCAGTTCCACCCACCACCAGCCCTCTTGACCTCCCCGGTCACCCTCGTTTTTGCAAAGAGACGAGAGTTACAGTAAGATTAATTTAGCAAATGTCCTCACTAGCTGAAGCCGCCGAAAACCCGCCAGTTAAGATATAAACTCCCCTAAAAAAACGCCCAACTGCCAATAATATTAAATTTTACCCGCCAACCTCAATTAAATACCGCCCAATTTGGCAGGAAATCCGCCAACCTGGCAACTCTGCTGGTCTCCTAGCCTGAGAAGGCCCTGGCGAGGGTGAATTAGACTTCTGCCTACAACGCCCTTTAACTCAAGAAGAAGAAGTTTGTGTTTTGGTGTGGCGAAGAGAAACAAGGGAAGTGAGAAGAACTTTAGAAGATTTTTGCAAGAAATTGCCAGTGAGAACGGGAAGTCTGTTGTGTCAGCAAGGAAATGACGAAGACAGAATGGCGGAAGCAGGTAAACTGAGAAGAGGAAGCGAGTGGATAAGCAGGATGGTGTATGAGGAGCGTGCAGGAGAGAGACCAAGGGAAGCGCACGGTGTGTACAAAACTGGTTGCAATGCGAGTTCTGTGAGGCATGGTACCATGCAGAGTACCAGAAGGTATCCCAGGAAAAGTATAGACAACATGTAGAAGGTAAGGGGGAAGATATTTGGTTCTGTATGGAGTGCAAAGGTAATTTCAAAAGCATGAAGAACATAAACAAGCAACTCGGGGAGAACATCAGGTCAAGGCTAGAGAACAAGGAGCTCAAAGAATTAATAGAAGAACTATACAAAAAAGTAGACAGCTTGAAAGCTCAAATAGTAAGAGGTGTAGGAGGAAATTATGGGTGAGCTTGAGGAAGAAAAAGAAAAGAGGCTGTGCAACCCAATTATATTTAATTTGAAAGAAGTTTAAAGTGAGAGTGAAGTAGAGAGGATGGAGTCAGCCTTTATGTACTAACTTGTTTGCAGATGAAGTCAAGATGGAAGATGTAGAGATTGAAACTGTGATGAGGCTAGGGCAAAAAAGTGAACCCAACAGAGAAAAGCAACTCAGTGCAGAAGGAGAAACAGACAGCCAAGGCATGCAGGAGGGGCAGATTAAATCCAGACCACTGCTGGTCAAGCTAAAAAATGCAGGAATGAAGTGGGGCATACTGAAGAATGCAAAAAAACTCAAAAACAAAAGTGCCAATGTTCAGAAAAATTTCTCTTATGCCAGATCCGACCCCCAAACAAAGGGAAGCAGACAAAATCCTGAGAGCAGAACTCAAGGAGAAAAAGGAAAGAGGAGAAGTAGGATGGTATATTAGCAAGGGAAAACTCCATTGGGCCAGGAGGGATTTTTGAGTAGCAAAAATGGGTGGACAAAAAATAAATTTGAGAAAATAGATACAAGGTCTGACCCAAGCAAAATTTATAGAAATACAAAGGGAAATACACCTACAAACTATTTATTGCATAACAGAAGCACAACACAAATGGGAAAATCTGGACTTATCAAATAACCTCAAGCACACATTTTCCATGCGAAACATAGAAGATAAAAAAGGGAGAGGACTCTGTCCTACACAATAAGCAAAGTGGTATTGAAATAACCAAGTGGAAGGAAAGACACTCAGATATATTGCATGTAGTGTGCACTGCAAGAAAACTGAAGTTTAATATAATTTTGGTATATATGGCCACCAGCAACAATCCAAGGAACCAAACATTGGCAAGGCACATTGACAGCATCCTTCAGAAGCATGAAGAAGAACCATCTCTACTTCTGGGTGACTTCAGTGGCCACATTGGCTTTATAGGACAACAGGAAGTAAATGGCAACAGGGTTCTGAACTAGCAGAAAAATACAACCTGATCTTACTGAATGGTGACGATAAATGTCAGGGAGAAACAACTTGGGCCAGAGGAAATCAAACTAGTGTAATTGACTTCATGCTAGTAAACCAAGCCATGTATGAAAAATTCAGCAGTATGGAAATAGATGAAGGTAAGGAGCATTTTGACCTCTCAAACCATAACCAACTGCAGGCTACATTTAATATAGCAGCAGAAAAGGATATCAAACTAAAGGGTGGAGTCAAGGAAATTGCATTCTTAAAAATTAACGAAAGAACTATAAGCAATTTCATTCGTGATATGGAGGAAAAACTGGAGGCACAGCCAGAAGCATCTAAAGGGGACATCCTTCAGTTTGAAAGCATGATTGACGCTGCTTACTCACAAATGATGACAAGAATAAAGAAAAAGACAGCAGGAACTACAACGGAACTTGACAAACAAAATAAAAAAGGAAATAAGTAAAAGGAGAACCTCGAACAAAGAAAGAAGAAAGGCGAAAGCAGAGAACGACGCTGAAAAGCACAAAAGGTATGAGGACTTGTACTTGACCCAGAAGAAGAAAGTGCAAGGAATGGTGATAGAAGCTAAGGGAGAGCAAGAAAGGAAAGTCACAGAAGAAATTCTAAAGGATCCAAACAGAAGTAAGAAAACATGGGAACATATAAAAAGACTAAAAGGAGAGAGAATCAAAAATAAGGCAGAGGTAATAATCTATGACAATGAGGAAGCCTCAGTGAGGAAAGAAGTACCACATGAATTGGAAAATTTCTGGAAAACGGTCTACAGAACACACGAAAATAAAATAGATGATGTATGGAGTAACACCAAGCAAGATGAGTATGAGGCAAAACTAAAAAGGAAGGAAGCCAGGAACGGATATGATAGAATCACTGCACTAAACAGCAGTGAAGATGAAGAAAGAGACTTACCACAACAATTAAGTGAACACTATGACATGGCATATAAATGTATTCAGGAGTACCCTTAGCCAATGAAACAAGAAGCAGCTCAAATAGAAGTAAAGGATGTCAAGACAAATAAAAAAAGTGAAAAATGTTTAGAAGAACTTTCCGTGTGCCTAAATAGTGTTCTAGTGAATAAAGACACAATAGAAAGCTGGAAAAGTACAAACACCGTGTTAATCCCTAAAACGAGCAAACCAACAGCCAAAGAATTAAGGCCTATAGCTCTTGCTGATACTTCGTACAAGTTATTTACAGGAATACTAAAAACCAAAATAGAAAATCATATCAAAATATCACAGGGAAGGAGCGATCTACAATCGAGCTACACAGAAAAGTGAAGAATCTCTGACAACCTGTACATATTATGATACTGTATTGATGAAAGCTGTCAACACAAGAAGCTGCTAGTTGTGTTATCACTAAAAAGGCATTTGACTTTGTGGACAGAGCATACACCCAAATATAATTAGTGTCATAGCAAATATTTATAGCGAGAACAAAACAAACCTAATTTTGAATGGAGACAAGCAAGTCGAAATCGAGATAACCAGTGGCATCAAACAAGGATGTAATGGATTGACAGTGCTCTTCTTACTAATAAACTACAAGAAGAGAACCTAGGCTTTAAAGGTGACTTCAGTATACCAGCACAATTCTACACAGATGACGGACTCATATTTGGATCATCATTGGAAGAAGCAAAAAGAGCCATCCAAAGGACAATGGAGGTAGCCAGCAAATGCGGACTCTCCATCAACAAAGAAAAGAGCAGAATAATCATCTTTAACAATGAGGACATCAACGTATATGACAGCATAAAATACCTTGGAGTGAAAATTACAGACAAGAAGATGTGCTTCAAGGAGCACATAAGAGACTGTATAAATAAGGCAAACAAAATGGCAAATGCCACTTACGGTGTCCTGGATAGAAGTTGCAACAGGGTCCTAATGGGAAAGATGTACTGGAAAGGGTTGGCAATACCATCCATCTGGCATGCATCTGAAATAATCAGCTACAATGAGGAGGACCTTAACATGCTGCAAAGAACTGAAAATAAGGTATAGCAATACTGCAATTACCAGGTTACACAGCCACAGATGCACTGAGAGGAGAAATTGGAGCCTCGTCAAGCAAAGCACGTGATGTTAAAGCCAAAATCTTTTTTGCCAAACATATTCTACAAGAAGGAAGGAATGACTTAATGAAAGAAATATTCCTTCAAGAGTTTGAAGACAGCATGCACAAGTGGATAATAAAACTAAAAAACTACATGAACCTACTGTAATTAGCATCAACTTGCACCAAATCGAAAGGATAAGGACAGAGGAAATAAAGAGGAAAATTGAAAAATGGGACACAGACAAATGGAGAAGCAGCATGCAAGAAAAATCGACACTGAATTTACACACAAGATTCAAAACAGAAATTAAACAGGAAAAATGGATAGAGAACAGCCAAGGGAGCAGATTAATGGCAAGAGCAGAACTAATACCCTCAAACTAAACCGGAGAAACAAATTTCTAGGAGAAGGTGAAGCATGCCCATGCTGTGAAGAGAATGTAGAGACCTGGAGCACTTCCTTTTATATTGCAGTGCATACAGCGAAATAAGAAGAGAGAACCCAAGACTACAGCAACCTTACCAAGAAGACACTGGTACCATCATAGCAAGCATCCTACTGTATGAAGAGACAGAAGATGAAAACATCCTAGAAAACAAAAGCTATTTGAAAAATATATGGAAAGAGAGAACAAAGATATTGACGACTAAGCTGACACAACAGTGAAGAATAACCTAGCAGGAGTCGTGACAAAGACTCATCCCACAACTATTACTGGACTGGACCGCGCACCAGACCCGCCTAGCCTGTTGATAGTGTTGATTAGTGCTGCTTGCCTCTCAGGTAAATATTTGATCTTTTCTGGTGTGCAGTACTCTGTCAGCTGTACAGTTTCATTATGCATTTCTGTATGATAACTTCTGTGATATAATAAGCAATATGTTTATATTACTAACTACTAGCCCTTTCGCGCATGGGTAAGTTTTATTAAGTTTGGCCCACGATTTTACTCGCCCATGTGCGCCGCCAGGCTGCCTGCGGGACACAAATTTCATCTATTCTCGCCATATTTTTGCCACCCAAACCTCTAATATTGCCCTGAAACCCACATCATCTTAATCACCGATGTTTGTTCTAGTTGATAAGCAAAAAAAAAAAAAAAGGAAGAAAAATACAAATAAAAGTACATTAGGCCGCTGTGAATAAACATTTCGGAACATGCATCTCACTTCCCAACATCATTGTTCGAATGTTTTCCATCATACAGAAAAATGTTATTAGAAGTTTTGATAGAGAATTTCATTAGCTTTCTAATGAGATGTGTCTGGCTGTGATTCGATTTGCAGTTTTCGAGAAAATAGCCAAAAACTAAAAGCCTTTTTTTTTGGGGGGGGAGCTATACCGCAAAGGTTTTCTTGCACACCTTATGTTTTTATTACATAATCTTCTGTAGAATTTCATGAGCTTTCTCCTGGTTCCCTCCACGTTTTGATATGCCTCATAGTTTCCGAGTAAATCGCAAAAAACTACAGGGTACTCACGGCCACGGTGCACTTTCATCATGTGTGCACAATAACCGCCTACATAATAACAACTTTTCATTAGAGAAATTACATAGTTACATACGTAGAACTCACTGATCTTTATCATGGTTCTTACGGGAAATTGATACATTCGATAGTTTTCGAGTGAATGGACGACAAAGATAGAATTCTCTTCCTCGCCTGCAATCGAGCTAAAAACACTCAATTTCCCTGCCTCACGAAAACCTACATATTTTCACTCATTAGGTTTTATTATTTTTTTTTTTCTCAAATTTTACACGTGAAATATAAGCTTTTTGATAGTGCTCTCAGAAACTCTGATACTGAAGCTGAACTTTCTTCCTTCTCATATGTGTATATGTAAAGAACAATACTTATTTGTGTAAAAAATATAGAAATGTAGAAATAGGTCAATATACAAATCAACAAAATATGGATAACTCACTTGTTCCAGAGGTGTTGAGCTGCTGGCAGGAACTTGAAGGAATTGAAGATGAGTTAGGTAGTGTGTGTGTGTGTTGCGTCTTCTCTTTTCCTTGCACTACGTTTGCCTAACATATGCGATGCACACAATAGATTTCTCCACGAACATTCGCTGCATGACATACGTATCTAATGTCATATATGTGTCGCTGTGTGGAGTACTGTATTTTCTTGTCTCTAATCATTACGTAAACTTTCCGCTGTCAGTCAATGCACGCAGTATTTCTCAGTGAACACTTGCTGCACTATCTTATACGTATATTTCACACTTAACCATGTGCAATATAAAATATTATCACATGATTCCATCCCAGTCTCTGTTATTCCCTTCCTTATTGTATGGCATACGAGACCGCCTGTTCCCTTAGCAACTAATGCATATGTCTGTGTATCTCTATGGCATAACATAATGCCTGCTATGTTTTCGTTTTCGTTTGTTTTCGTTTTCGTTTTTGAAGGCTCCAACATGCTTGCATGTGTTGGTCTTGGTCACCTAATGGCGGCTCTCCACGCTGCTCAATCTCTGGCAGCCTCCCTATTCAGTCTCTTAACCCTTAAGTCACACTTAATGACCTCGTCCCATGTCTTTCTCGGTCTACCCCTCCCAACCCCTCCCCCAATATTAACACTTCTCACCCTCTGCACCCAACCATCATCCCCCATCCCCTCCACATGCCCAAACCACCCCAGCCCACCTCTCCTCATCACAACACCAACACACTCCAGTCCCATCCCACCTCTCAACTCCTCCATCGTAAACCCAGGCCCCGCACGCAGGGACGCACTGCACATCCACCCAATCATTGTCATCTCTGTACGTTTAAACCTGCGAATATCCTCTTCCTTTACTGCCCAGGTCTCACTACCATACAGCATCACACTCCTAACACATGCTGCATACAAAGATCCCTTAGCACGTAAGGAGAGTCCTCTCAATGTCAGGAGAGGCAACAGCTCCCTGAACTTCTTCCAACCACTTCTCACTCTAGCAACCGAGCTAACTCCAGCCCCACCTCCGGCACATAACATGTCTCCCAGATAACAAAACTCCTCCACACACTCAAGAGACTCGCCTGCAAGTTCAACCCTCTCACGCCTAACAATCTCCACCTGCTCTCCCCGACACACTGCACACATGAAATCAGCATTATCTCGCAGTCTACCTCTAACACCACTACATCTCTTGTGCACCCATCTATCACAAACACTGCACAAGATGGAATCACTTCCCACACCCCTGTGGCAAACTGCACATGGCCACTCTCCCCCTCCTCTGACTGCACCGCCACCAACCCCAGATATCATCACTTTTGTTTTATCTGCATTTACTCTTAAGCCCTTGTACCCCATACCATCTCTCCACTTCTTAAATCTTTCCTCAGCCTCCCCTTCATTCTCAGCAATCAACACCAAATCATCAGCATACAACATCTCCCATGGGAGTCCATCTCTGAAGTCACGTGAGAGGGCCCCAAGCACCATGATAAACAGCAAGGGACTCAAAACTGACCCCTGATGCACACCAACAGTTATTTCACTAATCCGGGCACTATATGTTTCACAGATAAAAGTTATGGCTTCACTATGAGGGTAAAATACATCATTTACGGGCAGGGTGAGAGTGGAAACCCTGCTATAACAAACCAGACTCATGCCTCTTGGCCTAACGGCTGGTAATGGGCCCTAATGCTTTACAATATATCTATGTTCAATAGACACAATCACTTCACAGTATAGTCCAAAACGCTGTACAATCACAATATTTCAATAGTGGCTTCAGCCTCGGGTGGGAGGGGGAAAATGGCGGATTTAAAGGGACAACACAACACGGCACGACCCTGCTGTCTGGCTGCTTGTGGAGCACTGAGATTTTATCACTAGCTATGTACAGGCCCATATCAGCCATTGCAGTGTTGCCAAGGTCTTACAACGGGAGAGACATGTGGCTGCTAGAACACACCAAAATTTGATGCAAATCGACCGAAAACTGATTTTTTGGTTAATTTTTTTCGCTTTTTCATGCGATTTGCAGCCCGTGTGCTTCTACACACCACACCACATGGAACGCAAATCACTGTTCCGTGCGTGAAAGGGATAGTATTATTTTTTCTTTAATCTGCATCTGACATTAGTACGGTAATACAGTAATTATTTAGTGTGTTCAAATGGTAAATAAACCAGGAGCCAAATGCACAAAATCGTTCTTAAGTTATGGGGTCCTAAATGTTCTTATAATGCCTACAGACAAGAAAGAATTAATGTGAAATAATGTGGTATATAGCCATTTTAGTGATACATGTTGGAGCTGTCCTAGTGAGAGGGGGCAGTTTTGGAAACTACCAGTACTGTTGTTTGCAGATGATACTGTGTTGTTAAGTGAAGACGAAGGGGAGCTGCAAGGTTTGGTGGATGAGTTTAGGAGAGCGTGTAAGAAACAGAATCTAAAGGTGAATGAGGGAAGAGTAAAGTGATGCTCTTGGAGAGAAGTGAAGTCAGTGAATGTACAGTGAGGTTGGATGAGGAGGAAATGGAAAATGTGAGTGCGTTTAAGTACTTGGGTAGGGTGATGACTAAGGATGGAAGTTTAGAGGGTGAAGTGCTTGATAGGTTACAAGAAGGAAGAAAGGTTGCTGTTCCTTGAAAGCAGTGACAAGAAACAGGGAAGTGAGCATGGAAGTGAAAAAGCTACTACCAACTCTAACATATGGGAGTGAAGCTTGGACCATGTTGGAGGGACAGAAGTCAAGACTGGGAGCATTGGAAATGAGTTACTGTATTTGAGGGGAGCATATGAAGTCACATGGAGAGACAGACTGACTAATGAGGAAGTGAAGGATTGTTGTGATGTGGATGTGGGTGTGATAGGAAGCATTAGGAGAAACACATTAAGGTGGTTTGGCCATGTGGAGAGGATGGAGAATGAGAGACTGATGAAGAGAGTGTCTGTGAGTGAGATGGAGGGGGAGAGGGGGAGGGATAGGCCAAGGATTAGATGAAGGGATGGAGTGGAGAGGTACAGTATATGAGAGAGGGGGGTGTGCGCTGAGAACTGGGCACTGAAATGGCGGGGGACAGGGCAACACAGAGGGGATTTGTTTGTGACCACCTCTTACGGGATTAAGGCATCTGGCAACAGAGATAGATAGATAGACATTTCTCAATAGTTGTGTAAGACTAACAAAAATTCACAAATCATAGGGTTACAGCTACATTCATATTCAAGAAGAAATGCTCAGATTTCCAGTCTATATCGTCTTAGATACGGCACCATATTTGTTTGCCCCTTGGAAATACATACTGTATATATATATATATATGTATATATATATATATATATATATACAGTAGGCACGGAAAGTGTTGATGCCATCTTAAAAAAAGAAAACATTCTTGTGGTTAGCAAGGAGAAACAAATAAATTAACACTCACCATTGAATTTAGTATTTACTGGCATTCCCCTTCACCTTTATTATCTTCTTAAGGCGTCTGGGGAGACTGATGGCGTAGTTTTGCAGAACAGTCGGACTAAAACTACTCCATAGCTGCTTGACTGCAGCCTCAAGTTTAGGCAAAGATGATGTGCCGCCTCATGTGCGCCCGTAAATTCTCAATGGGATTGATATCTGGGCTGTTTCCGGGCCAACTTCGAATAAAGGGAACCTCACAGTCTGTTAGCCACTGTTTCACTGACTTTGCAACATGTGCAGGGGCAGAATCTTGCATAAATACTCTTGCCTTGGTTTTATCAAAAGGGTCACTTAAAACATCACATAATAGCTCCAAATAATTGTTCTGGTTCACTTTTTCATTTGCAGGTAGAATTACCAACTCACCAACACCATAATATGTAAAGCAGCCCCAAGCCATGAGTGAGGCTGGGTATTTAACAAACTTGGAAGTGTACTTAGGATCCAGGGGGTCACTGCCTGGTTTGCGGTACACTCGTGATGAAGGGGTACCAGTGACAGTAAATGTTGACTCATCACTCCAAAGCACAGTTTTCCATTGCTCCTCACTCCAGGCAAGATATTTCTTACAAAAATTTACTCTCTTTTTCTTCTGAAGTGCAGTTAGCAGTGGTTTTTTACGAGCACAAAAACTCCTGTAGCCCAGATCGTCATGCAACAGTTGCTGCACACTTCTGACAGACACATCTGCCAGCAACTGTGGGTTCTTTTCTTTTAAATCCCGTGCTGTTAGCCTTGGATCCTTGCTAACTTGCCTTGAGATCAGCTGACGGGTCCTGAAGGTTGTCTTACGAGGTCTCCCAGGCTTGGGAAGTGGAGTGGGAGGAATGGCCTCCCCACTGTCCTTGAACCGCTTCACCAGTCTCTGCACTGTCCTCAGTCTAACACCATCTGATTTGCAATAAATGGGAGTTTGTGGCCAGCTTTGTATAAAGTAATCACTTCCACACGTTTGTCCTTGCTTGTGGTTACTTTAGGCATGATGAGAATGTGGTAGGTAACCAAATAACTGTGTTATTTGAGTCAAAACATGCCCTCGTGGTGCATCACACACAGAGACAATCCTCCTCCTGTGGCTGCCCAAACATTACTGAGCCTGCTCCTGTGGTGCCAAACCTATCAAGCAGGGTTGCCAGCTCCCGTTGAAAAAGCGTCAGCTCATTTCGCATCACAGGGGAGGGTAGTATTGACCCTACTTCACTTAACGCGAAAAAGAATGACGTCGGCAAAAAAAGTCAATACTTTCCGCGCCTACTGTATATATATATATATATATATATATATATATATATATATAT
>JAGKTI010003660.1:0-26770 GCA_018397915.1 Birgus latro
GGAGCTGGGAGGGTATGGAGGAGGGACAGGAATGGTGGAAAAGCAAGGGCATGGACAGGATTTTGACCCATCTGTCACAAGGCGGACGGGCACTTTTACCGTACATTTACTCATGGTTTGTGGTCTTTTAGATGCTGAGTGCCCATGCGGAAACAACTCACCGTGACCGGTAAACTTTGAATCTTCGGTAGAGAGGCGGTGTACCCATGGCTCATGGTCTGTGTTACAATTTCACTTACAGTTAGGAAAGACATAGCCCGGTGGCCGTGCAACTGTGGACATTCGGTGGGGATGCTTACAAACGTTTTGACACCGCTTGTGGGTTACAGTCGTATTACTTGGGTGCTGGAGGTTTGTTGGGGGTGATTAGATGAGCGCACGACTTTGACCATTCAGTACAGTGGCGGATGGATATTTTAGCTCTGGTTGTGGGTTATGGGCTTGTTCCCGCTCACGGCTCGAGCCCAGCGGCCATGATATTGAATGTTTGAACATGTCGGCTGGCCAGCCGAAGTTCTCGGGGATTTTTACATCCAGATAATAGCAAGTAAATTCGGATAATGGTTTAACCCTTTCGTGCACGGTAAGTTTCACGGCTCACAATTTTACTCCCCCACACGCTCCACTGGCAGCCCGCGGTACGCAAATTACACGTATTCTCGCCTCATTTTCGCCACCCAAACCTCAAAATTTGCCCTGAAACTCACATCATCTTATTCGCTGATGTTTGTTCTAGCTGATAAGCCAAAAGAAAAACCTGAAAAATACGAATAAAAGTACACTAGGCCGCCGTGAATAAACATTTTGGAACATTGATCTCACTTCCCAACATCGTTGTTCGAGTGTTTTCCATCATACAGAAAAATGTTACAAGTTTTGATACAAAATTTCATTGGCTTTCTAATGAGGTATGTCTGGTTGTGATGCAATTTGTAGTTTTCGAGAAAATAGCCAAAAACTAAAAGCCATTTTTGTTGAAAAATTTAGTTTTGTTCAGGGAGGTATACTGCAGAAGTTTTCTCACACACCTTATGTTTTTATTACATAATCTTATGTAGAATTTCATAAGCTTTCTCCTGATACCTTTTTGTTTTGATATGCCTCATAGTTTCTGAGTAAATCACAAAAAACTACAGGGTACTCGCGGCCGCGGTGCACTTTCGTCATGCGTGCACAATAACCGCCTACGTAACCACAACTTTTCATTAAAGAAATTACATAGTTATATCCTGTACATACGTAGAATTCACTGATCTTTATCTTGGTTCTTACAGGAAATCGATACGTTCAATGATTTTGGAGTAAATGGACGACAAAGGTAGAACACTCTTCCTCACCCGCAAGCAAGATAAAAACGCTCAATTTCCCTGCCTCACGAATACTTACATATTTTTGCTCGTCACGTTTTCTTATTATTATTTTTTACTCAAATTATATACGTGAAATATCATAAGCTCTTTGATAGTGCTCTCAGTAACTCGACATTTCCACTAGTCTTTTTGCTAGGTACTGATACTAAAGCTGAACTTCCTTCCATCTCATATGTGTATATGTAAAAAACAATACTTATTTGTGAAAAAAATATAGAAATGTAGAAACAGGTCAATGTACAAATCAACAAAATATGGATAACTCACTTGCTCCAGAGGTGTTGAGCTGCTGGCAGGAACTTGAAGGGATTGAAGATGAGTTAGGTAGTGTGTGTGTGTGTGTGTGTGTGTGTGTGTGTATGCATGTAAGTGTGTATGTGTGGCATATTCTCTGTTCCTTGCACCACGTTTGCCTAACACGTGCGATGCATACAATAGATTTCTCCTCGAACATTCGCTGCACGACATAGTATATAATGTCATATATGTGTCACTGTGTGGCGTATTTTCTTGTCTCTGATCATTACGTAACTTTCTGCTGTCAGTCAATGCACGCAATATTTCTCGGTGAACACTTGCTGCACTATTTTATACGTATATTTCACAGTGAACCATATGCAATATAAAACACTATCACATGATTCCATCTCAGCCTCTTCTGTTATTCCCTTCCCTACTGTATGGCGTAAGAGACTGCCTGTTCCCTTACCAACTAATGCATATGTCTGTGTATCTCTTTGGCATAACATAATGCCTGCTATGGTAGGTCAGTTATTTCACTAATCCAGGCACTATATGTTTCACAGATATAAGTAATGGCTTCAATATAAGGGTAAAATACATCACTTTATGGGCAGGGTGAGTGGAAACCCCGCTATAACAAACAAGACTCTGCCTCTAGGCCTAACGGCTGATAACAGGCCCCAATGCTTTACAAACAATATATCTATGTTCAATAGACACAATCACTACACAGTATAGTAAAAAACACTGTACAATCACAATATTTCAATAATGGCTTCAGCCTCGGGTGGGAGGAGGAAAATGGTGGATTTAAAGGGACAACACAACACAGCACGACCCTGCTGTCTGGCTGCTAGTGGAGCACTGAGTTTCTATCACTACGTACAGGCACATATGAGTTATTGCAGTGTTGCCAAGGTCTTACCTCGGGAGAGACACGTGGCTGCTAGAACGCTACAAAATTTGATGCAAATCGACCGAAAACTTATTTTTTGGTTATTTTTTTTTTTCGCGTTTTCACGCGATTTGAGGTCCTGTGCTTTGGCACACCACACCACATGTAACGGAAATTGTGGTCCCATGCACGAAAGGGTTAATAAAGCCAAGGTCCAGTTTCCGAATACAGTACTACACTTCCGGATAAATGAGGGACTACTGTATATTGGAAAAAGTCATGCCATAAAAGACATGTTTATCAGTGTACAGTACAGTATTATTATACATAGGGTGTGTTTATCAGTGTACAGTACAGAATTATGCAAGTCACGCACCATAGGGGAAACTGAAGTTTAGAGTGTTTGTTCAAAGTGCTGACTGTCGTGCCTTATACAAATATTCAGACAGGTGACCCACTCATCGAGGACAGATCATAAGATGTAAAGGGTAATTTCTCTGCATGTAGCCGTGATTCTTGATTTCAGATGAGGCAGAGACATTATCTTCTCGACATATGCACGGCCTTTAAATGACCCCACAGGTAAAAATCCAGAGGTGTGAGGTCAGGGCTACACGGGGGCCATTCGAGAGGTCCACATCGACCAATCCATTGTCCAGGGAACTGTTTGTTCAGATATGACCTGACTTCAACATCATAATGAGCAGGGGCTCCGTCCTGCTGAAACCACGTTGATATTTTCCCTCAGGATTCAGGATGCTTGGAAATGCCTCGGTGCATCTCTTCTTACCTTTCTATTGTGACATTGTTGTCAAAGAAGAATGGACCAATCAGTCTGTCTTTCCACAGACCACACCACACCATTACACGCTCACTTCCCTGCTTTTTACTGGCATCAAACCAGTGAGGGTTCTGAGAGGACCAGTAATGGGTGTTTTGGCAATTAAGTTCGCCGGACATGTAAAAGTTGGCCTCATCAGAGAACAGGGTGCCGGTGACAAAGTCGGGGTCACAGTCCACTTCTGATAAAGTCCTCTTGTGAAACTGTACTCGCCAATCTGGGTCATCCTTGCCCAGTTTCTGCAGTAATTGCAGTTTGAACAGGTGCCACTTCTCCAGTTTCAGGATGTGGTGAATGCTGCTTTTACTGACCTTGATTTCAGGGGACAATTGGCACAGGGATAACCTTGGGTTCACAGCAAAGAGTGCCAAGATAGCAGTGTGTTGTTTTGTTTACAACAGTCTTTGGCAGTTCTGAACATTGTTTGTCACACACACTTCCCTTCTCCTTGAATTTAGCAATCATTTGTCCAACAGTGGTACGAGAAATTGGATTTCCACGTGAATATCGACGATTAAACTCGTCTGTCACCTCTCTGTTGCTTTGCATACCCACAAGCAGGATGATCTCAGTGCGTTCCTCTTGGGTCTACATCGTTGTGCAGCTGTATTACAAACCCTGCAGCAGAAAAACACATAATTAACTTTTTCCTCTATGGTGTGTGACTTGCAGGACACCCTGTATATTATGCCATTTGATTACTGTAGTGAATATATAATACAGTACAGTACTTCAGCAGTAGTGAAAACAGTTAAAAACTGTTGGTGCAGTCCGGACTAATGTCTGATACAGTATATCAGAAAAAGTCCGGGTTAGCAGGGGGAAGTCCAGATGTCGCTTTTATCGGAATTTCGCTTTTTTCGGAATGGCTTGGACCCCAACTAGTCCGGTAATGAGGCTTTACTGTAATTCTGAAGATTTACCATATCAGCATCCAGTCATGAAATACTGTACTGTTACTGTACCAGAATTTTATTGTCCCTCACTGTTCATATAGAGGGTATTGCTGACAATCCTGCCTAGTTTAATTGGCAGCCTCCCTATTCAGTCCATAGCCTTGAGGTCACACTTTATGACCTCGTCTCAGGTCTTTTTTGGTCTGCTTCTTGTAATCTAACCCCTGACGTTCACACTTCTCGCCTTCCACGCCCAGTTGTCATCCTCCATCCTTTCAGCATGCTCAAACCATCTCAGTCTACTGTAGCAGCCGTGGCTCAGTGGGTTAGAGCGCTCTGCTCTGACCGAAGGGTTGGAGGATCGAATCCACCCAAGGGTCATTGGTAGACATCCGGAAGGGCATCCGGTCATAAAATGCTACACGCTCCAGTCCAAAAGTCCTCTACCCAGGGGCAACGCCTTAGCCCTTTGGGGATACCAGGCGTAAAACCAAAATTATCAATTATTATTATTATCTCAGTCTATCTCATCTTCATCACAACACCATTACATCCAAGTTCCATACTTCATCCCAACCCTTCAGTCACAGTCCTAGCCCCTCAGGCCTCACATTAAGGGACGCAGCACACATCCATGTTATCATTGTAATTTCTGTCTTTTTGAGCCGACAAATATCCTTACCCTGTACTGCTTACAGCCGGCTCACCACCACATAGCATTACACTCCTAACATGCTACATACAAAAACGGCGGAGAGGAATGTCCAGGAATTAAAAAAGGTATGGGAAGTAATTAGAGAGCTGCAGGAGCGGACCTTAGAACAGGAGAGAGAGAGATCAAAGTCTTACGAACAAGCTGGAAAAAGTTTACACACACAGTGCGGAACAAGAAAGAGAAGTCACGGAATTAAAAGTGAGTAATGAATCTGCTACAAATGAAATAAAACAGCTCAAGAGGGAAAACAAGAAGTTGGATGAAGAAAGAAACAGAATGAAAAGTAAATTAGATGAGTATGATTCAAAATCAAGGATGCAAGATGAACATATTAAGGAAATCAAGGAGCAACAAATGGGGTGGAAGAAAATTCAGGAGGAAGGGAATGTAAATTTGAAAGAGATTATAGAACAACAAAGCAAGGAAAAGGTGGAGAAGGAAGTGGTTAGGGTACTGAAAAGTAGAGAATCTTTAGTCAGGGATGTAGCAGATAAGAAAAAATGTGTAATAATTTTAGGGGTAAAAGAAAAGCGTATCACAATAAGACCTGAAAGAGAAAGAGAAGAATTGAGTAAAGTTAAAGAAATAATATCAGTAGTCATCGAGGGTAACAACAAAGACCAAGAATAGATTGAAGAAGTGTTTAGGTTAGGTAAGTACGAGGAAGGAGGGGCAAGGCCATTGAAGGTGATAAGTTCCAGGCAGTAGTAAATGAAATCATGAATAGGACATGGAAATTAGCAGACAAAGAGGGGTTCGAAAATGTCTGGTTAAGGAGAGATGCAAATGAGGAAGAAAGAGCTAAAATAAAGGAGTTAGTAAAGGACGCTAAGGCAAAAAATGAACAGAGAACGGAGGAGGAGAAGACAGTGTTTTATTGGAGAGTCATGGACCAGAAATTGAGGAAGTGGTACCGACGGAGAGGAGGAGAAAAGAGGGTATAAGTAATAATGAAAAAAGTTTGAAAGTGGCGTACACTAATGTTGATGGATTAATATCGGCAATGTTAGAAATCAATGATTTCTTGAGGGTACATGAAACTGATGTTATGTGCTTTGTAGAGACCAGGTTAAGGAAGAATATTGATATCCATATGGGAGATGACAAATACAAATTGTGGAGAAGAGACAGAAAAGATAAAATGGGAGGAGGAGTGATGATAGCAGTGAAGAACAACTTAAGTGTAGATTCTGTGGAAATGGGAAAGGGTAGGGCCGAAGTGATAAACATGAAATTAGAAACTGGAGAACTGTAAGAGAGATATAGCAGTAGTATATGTTCCACCTAAGACAAGAGCATGGATTGATGATGAATACCAGGAGATGTTGTCAAACATGGTTAGTTATCTACAGAAAGTGATTGAGAAAAGCAGTAATATAATTCTAATGGGTGATTTTAATTGTAAAGAGGTGAACTGGGAGGAATGGGACTCAGAAGGTGATGAAGATTCGTGGGGCACTATATTGTTAAACACTGTGATGAATAATGTAATGACACAGTGGGTCAAAGAAGAGACATGATTCCGAGGTGATGACACACCAGCAAGATTAGATTTACTGCTAACCAGAGAACCGGACGTAATTGAATCCTTGAAATATCTAGTGTCCTACAGGAAAAAGTGATCACGTGGTCATTGAGTTCCAGATGATAATAGGGAACGTGGTGCCAAGAGACAAGCTTCATAGGCAGGGAAGATACAACTTTGGGAAAGCAAATTTTACAGAATTAAGAAAAAATTTTGAAAATGCAGATTGGAGAAAATTCAGAGAAACAAGAGAGATTCAGAGGAAGTGGGATATCTTTCTAGACCTCTATATTTCAGGAGTGGAAAAATATGTTCCAAGAGTAAGTGGGAAAGAAAACAGGAAAAAGTAGTGGTTTAATAGAAGGTGTATGATAGCGAAAAAAGAGAGGGACATGGCGTGGAACAAATGGAGAAAGAGAGGTAATAACAGAACAAAGAAAGAATATAAAAGAACTAGAAATGAATATACAAGAATTCGTAGAGAGGAAGAAAGGAACTTTGAAAAAGGTATAATCGACAAATGTAAGGATGAACCCAAATCGTTTTATAAATTTGTTAATGGCAAATTGAAACAAGAGGATAGAATCACCAAACTGAAAGTAGAAGGAGAGGTCTATAATAATGCGGCAATGCAAGCTGAAATAATGAACAAACGTTTCCAATCGGTCTTTACTAATGAAGCGGAATTTGTGGAGGGGGAGGGAGTGACTAGGAATGTAGTGATAAAAGATTTAAAAGTGGAAGTGCAGGAAGTGTACAAATTACTGGAAACTCAAGATGTAAGGAAAGCCCCAGGACCAGAAGGAATGCAGAGAGCAACTGGCGGATAAGATTCACAGTTTAATTGTGTGTTCACTGGAAGAAGAGAAAGTGCCTCAGGAATGGAAGAGAGCAAATGTGGTACCAATTTACAAGGGAGGAAACAGGGAAGAACTATTTAACTGTAGACCAGTGTCTCTATCCAGCATGGTTGCAAAATTGTGCGAGAAGGTTTTGAAAGATAGGTGGATAAAATAACTGGAAGAGATGAACATTTTGACTGAAAGTCAATTTGGATTCAGAAGTGGAAGGTCATGTGTTTCCAACTTGTTGAGCTTTTACTCAAGAGCGATTGATGTGCTACAGGAGAGAGACGATTGGGTGGATTGTGTATATTTAGATTTGAAGAAGGTCTTTGACAAGGTACTCCATAAGAGACTAATGTAGAAATTAGAGCATATCGGAGGACTGAAAGGTAACCTTCTGGAATGGATGAGAGACTTTTTGAGAAACAGACAAATGAGGACAGTAATAAAGGACAGGACGTCTGGATGGAGAGAAGTAACAAGTTGTGTCTCGCAGGGCTCTGTGTTGGCGCCAGTAATGTTCCTGATTTACGTAAATGATATGGTAGATGGAGTGAACAGTTATGCAAGTCTGTTTGCTGATAACGCAAAGATCTTGAGGAAGGTAGAGGTTGAAGGGGACTGTAAAATGCTGCAGGAGGATCTGGATAGGATACATGACTGGAGCTGGATGTGGGAAATGAAATTCAATGCAAAAAAATGTAAAATATTGGAAATCTGTAAAAGCACCAAGAGACCATCACTGAATTATATGATGGGTAATGAACCAATCACAAAAGCGAGAGAAGAGAAATATTTAGGAGTGCTGGTCCAGGATAGTTTGTCACCTGAAAAACACATTAACAAGATAGTTAGAGAGACATATAAATTCTTGACCAACATAAGAGTGGCATTTCATTACATGAATGAAGAGATGATGAAAAAACTGATAGTGGCCATGATCTGCCCCAGGTTAGAATATGCAGCAGTAGTATGGTCCCCACACAAAAAGAAAGATATAAACAAGATTGAGAGAATACAAAGAACAGCAACTAAGATGGTCCCCAGTCTGGCAGATCTGTCATACAGTGAGAGGCTAGAAAGGCTGGATTTACCATCCTTAGAGGAAAGGAGAGAGAGGGGTGACATGATTGTAGTGTTCAGGACCATGGTGGGAGTAGATAAAATTGATAGAGAAGTTCTGTTTGTATGGGATAAGAGAGCAACAAGAGGACATGGACTGAAACTGAAGAAGCCACGCTGCTTGAAGGACATAGAGAAATATAGTTTTCCGTATAGATGCACAAACCTGTGGAATAGACTGGACAAAGAGATCGTCCAGTCTAAAAACTTAAACGAGTTAAAAGCAAAATTTGATTTAATGAAAAAAAGAAACGGGACCCCACGAGCATAGCTCATTTCCTGTTTATCACAATTAGGTAAATACAATTAGGTAAATACAAAGATTCCTTAGCACAGATGGAGAGCCCTCTCAGTGTTAGGAGAGGCAACAACTCCCAGAACTTCATTCAACCACTTGTTACCCTAGCCACAGAGCTGGCTTCAGCCTCACCTCCAAGACATAACATATCCCCGAAATAACAAAACTCCTCCACACACTCAAGATCTCCTATCCGTAGCCGAGGCATTTCCCAAAATGTTAGATTACTGTATAGAGTTGTAAGAGGAGAGAATTTTCAAGTCAGTCTTGTCGAGGATGGCAGGAGAAAGATACAGATCAGTCTGGGGTTTGATTGCAGTTTTATTCTCAAGGGAGTTATCTTGACAAGCAGTACTAAGGTGAGGGCAGTTTATGTTAGCTAATGCCGTGCCCTCTACTCCTTCCTATTCCACCATGCCTCTCCTGTTTCCTATCGTGTCCCAACTCCTTCTGACCTGTCTCTCCAATTTCCCCTGTATATGACTGGTTGGGTCATGTGTGTATGGGCACATGTACGCATGTGGTGTTCTTCCATCAAATGTGTGGTGTGAATTTTCCATAACATCATGATGTGCTGTGTGCAACATTCCCTAGCTAGAATCTGCACTGCTGTTTCCTCCAGCTGTCTCAAATTTAGGTACGACTTTCCTCAAACCTCTATATTACATATTAACAGCATATAATGTCTCTAACTGTTATGTTGTGTGATATGTTATCTTAGTGCCTTGACAAAGAGACTCTCCAACACAGTTATTCCTTTCATGCCTGACAGTGTCTCTGCATGCTCTCCCTGACACACCACACACACAAAATCAGCATTATTTCGTAGCCTACCTTTAATATCACTATTTGTCTTATGCATCCACAGTCCCACTTATCATAAACACTGCAGGGATGCCACAAGGCCCTCTCAGTGTTAGGAGAGGCAACAACTCCCAGAACTTCATTCAACCACTTGTTACCCTAGCCACAGAGCTGGCTTCAGCCTCACCTCCAAGACATAACATATCCCCGAAATAACAAAACTCCTCCACACACTCAAGATCTCGTATCCGTAGCCGTGGCGTTTCCAAAAATGTTAGATTACTGTATAGAGTTGTAAGAGGAGAGAATTTTCAAGTTAGTCTTGTCGAGGATGGCAGGAGAAAGATACAGATCAGTCTGGGGTTTGATTGCAGTTTTATTCTCAAGGGAGTTATCTTGACAAGCAGTACTAAGGTGAGGGCAGTTTATGTTAGCTAATGCCGTGCCCTCTACTCCTTCCTATTCCACCATGCCTCTCCTGTTTCCTATTGTGTCCCAACTCCTTCTGACCTGTCTCTCCAATTTCCCCTGTATATGACTGGTTGGGTCATGCATGTATGGGCACGTGTATGCATGTGGTGTTCTTCCATCAAATGTGTGGTGTGAATTTTCCATAACGTCATGATGTGCTGTGTGCAACATTCCCTAGCTAGAATCTGCACTGCTGTTTCCTCCAGCTGTCTCGAATTTAGGTACGACTTTCCTCAAACCTCTATATTACATATTAACAGCATATAATGTCTCTAACTGTTATGTTGTGTGATATGTTATCTTAGTGCCTTGACAAAGAGACTCTCCAACACAATTATTCCTTTCATGCCTGACAGTGTCTCTGCATGCTCTCCCTGACACACCGCACACACAAAATCAGCATTATTTCGTAGCCTACCTTTTGCATCCACAGTCCCACTTATCATAAACACTGCAGGGATGCCACAAGGTTCAGTCTTGGCTCCAGCCTTATATATTGTCTGTCACCCATAATCCCATTCAGTCTTGCATGTAACTCATTGCTTCACAATTCCTTCACACTTAAACACTCATTCACAAGGTTTGACATCTCTAACTCCCAACTTAGCACAGCAGTCTCCATAAATCAAGACTTATCTAACATATCTAAGGTCATCGAATGGGGACAAAATAACTTTGTCTCATTTAACACTAGGAAAACCAAATATGTCCAGCTTACTAATAGACAGATATTGCCTGATTCCAATATTACCTTCACTGAAACCAATATTCCTCTTCCTATACGTATTGAAATTCTCAGTGTTTCACCTAACAGTACCATTAGTTGGACCTCTCACGTTAGATCATTTACTAAAACTGCTACAAATAAACCTGGATTATTGTATAGAATTCATAATTTTTCAGCGATGAACAGTTAGCCATAATTTACAAGAGTTGTGTGCGCTCTCAGCTCGATTATTGCTTCACTCTTGTGGAGTGGATGTGGAGAGGTTGCACTAAAACAGCTAAACAAAATTAAGAACAAAGCTTTAAGAAATGGAGAATGTGAGTGTATTTAAGTACTTGGGTAGTGTGATGAGTAAAGATGGAAGTTTAGAGGGTTAAGTGCTTGAAAGGGTGCAGCAGTGAAGAAAGGTTGCTGGTTCCTTGAAAGCAGTGGTAAGAAACAGGGAAGTGAGCATGGAAGTGAAAAAGCTACCGCATGACAGTATCATGATACCATCTCTAATGTATGGAAGTGAAGCTTGGACCTTGTTGGAGGGACAGAAGTCAAGAGTGAGGGCAGTGGAAATGAGTTATTTGAGATGAGCATGTGGAGTCACAGAGACAGATGAGGAAGTGAAGGGCTGTTGTGGTGTGGATGCGGATGTGGATGTGATAGGAAGTGTTAGGAGAAACACATTAAGGTGGTTTGGCCATTTGGAGAGGATGTAGAGTGAGAGACTGACAAGGAGAGTGTATGTGAGTGAGGTGGAGGGGGGGGGAGAGGGAGGGGGAAGCCAAGGATGAGGTGGAGGGATGAAGTGGAGAGGTATATGAGAGAGGGGGGTGTGAACTGCAAGCAGGACAGTGAAATAAGCGACATGGAGGCAATTTGTTTGTGGGATTGAGGTGCCTGGCAATAGATAGATAAATAGAGCTGTAAGAACAATTAATAACACACCAATTACAAATGAACTACCACCCCTACAAGTAAGATGGAATGTTGCCTTATTTCCATTATTTTACAGATACTCTTATGGCAAATGCTTAGATGAAGTTGCATCCATAGTGCCACCTCTACATGCCTTCCCTTGTGCTACACAGAGATCTGGTAGCACTTATGACTGGACTGTCACTTTTATATTGCAGAACTTCTGTCCATCAGAATTCATTTATTCCCCAAACTGCTTCTCTCTGGACCCCCCCCTCCCCCAAATTAGTTTTCACCCAAACTTCAACCTATAGCAGTTCATCTCTAACTGTTACAGATCTTTTTGTAAATGGAGGACACCTGTAATTTGGTGTATGATTTTTTTTTTCCTTCCCTTAAAAAAAAAAAAAAAAACTCTCCACACCCTTGTAACAAACCACATATAGCCACACACACCCTGCATTGACAGTACAGTACAGCCACCAGCCCTAGATATCATCACTTGTTTTATTCACATTTACTTTCAAACCCTTGGGCCCCATTTCATCTCTTTGTTTCCTAAATTATTCCTCCACCTCCCTTTCATTCTCTGTAAGCAACACCAAGTCATCAGCATACAACATCTCCAATGGGAGTCCATTTCTCAAGTCACGTGAGAGCTTCAGGCACCACGACAAACAATAAGAGGCTCAAGACCGACCCTTGATGCATGCCAACATTAATGGAAAACTCATCACTCATATCCCCATTTACGTCACCTGGAAGTGAGCACCCACACACCTAGCTATAATCACTGTTAACTATCAACTCTTGAATCCCAAGCATTCATTCAAACCAACTGTCAAACTAATGAAATTAGAAGAATTTGGAAATTGGAAGTCAAAGTCAGCTTTTATACATTACCTTGCCATCCTTCTGGTAATAAGTAAATAAATAAATAATGAATAAATAAATAAAAGTAATCTAAACCAGACCTAACCTAACAGTGAAAGCCACATTGTTCAAAACAAGTGTAACTTATTCTTACTGTACTAAACTCACCATCTCTGTCTTTTCAAGTTCTGCTAAGGTAGCTGTGGCTCCAGTGACAGCATACATAACATTGTTAATAATAGTTACCCACGTTAACAGTGTAGAATCATCCAGCAACTTTGGTGACCTGACCAGAGTAAATTAACTATGTTGAGTCTCTCTTTGAAGCTAAAATATTATAATGTGCTGCCTGTATTCCATCCATCCATCATCCAATCCTACGTTGCCTCATGAGGAGCATAGGAGCCCGGGGATATGAAAGTTGGTCTTAACACAAGATGAGAGTATATTTCTTAATATCCCAACCTGTCACCACAAGGTTGCGAGGAGGGTGGCAGTAATATGTGGCCAGTCTTACTGTAACCACTTACACTTCTTTACTCATCATCTAAATACAGTACTGTACTGTTCTGGTACTTGTGCAGTACAGTACTAGTCATTTTTTTTTTTTAAGTTATGAGATGTAGATGATGTGATGAAGACTTCAATTATCTATATAAGGTATATTCATATAAAAGAGGGTCTGTGGTGATTATTTTATTTTATTTATTTTTTATTATTAGTGGCAGGTGGGGGCGCTTATCATCCGCTCACTGGATGTTGTGCTGCTGTCGGGTGACTGCCCTTTCCTCTCTTCTGTCCTTCTTTCCTCTTCTGTCTTTCTCTCCATTCTTTCCTCTTCCTTCTGTCTATGGATGACTCTACACTGAATGACAAGCCAAATGGTTTTCTGTACACCAGGAAACCATTTACTACACTGAGTGGTAACCAGACAACGAAATTCTAATGCCTGGTAGTTTAGTGGGCAATTAAGGCACTCCAGTCAGATTGATCCTGTGCAAGTTTATATGCAAGGGGTGGTTGGGGTTTGTTGCTCATGTGATGCTGCTCAGTGGGGTGTGAGGCTGGTCACTCTCATCTTAAAATGTCAGGACCAGCTTGCCTAACCTTGGGTTTCTACACTTCTCATGGGGCAGCACAGGATTAGATGATTTATTATTATTACTGGTATTATTATCATTATTTTATTTTATTTTATTTTATTACAGTAAACACCTGATTATCTGCCATAATAGAGCCAAAGGCCTGACGAATAGTCAAAAAGCCGAGTTATGCAAAAGTCCCCCCAAGGGGCCCCTAATCCCCAACCCTATAACACATATCTGCTGTCTTACCCTTACAAAACACTATAAAATGTCAAAAAGCAGCTAACAGACATTCCAAAAAATAAAATACTGTAATGTACTGTTAAGTGCACTCTAATTTTATATACTGTACTATACAGAAGCAATTTCATGTTGACGTTGGGAATAATATCAAGGTCCCCCCACCCAAGGGACCTGTTTTCTTTCACCTGGCAGTACATGTACTGTATAACGCACATTGTAAACACTATAAACCGTCAAAAATGAGCTAAAAGACATTCCTAATATTGAAATACTGTATGTGCTGTGAAGTACACTGTAATCTTATGTACAGAGACATTTCATGTTGATGGTGGTGGTGATGTAGACATTATTGGAGAATACTGTACAGTAACACCCAAAATAAACAATCAAAACATCAAAAAACATGAATAAAATGAAGCATGCATCACTACTGTACTGTACTGTGTATACCATACTGTACTTTCTTCGATTGAAATTCTAGCAGATGACTGCCACACAGAACACAAAACTTTTGTCTTGTAGTAGCAAGGACAAGCTTCACTTGGGAAGAAACAGTTGTCTAAATGATTTTATATATTGTGTTAATGATTCCTTTGTAGCATGATTATTTTGCTTAGTAAAATAGACACATTTTTATCAACTCTTCTTGTTTAGTAACAGAATTTAATCGACTTTTCTTTCCAGTACACTTTCATCAGTGCCTTAGCAGAATCCAACAGTTACTTGTACAGTGCTGTAATGTACACTTCAGAACGCTGTAAGTTGTACTTGCCGGAGAATAGAGGAGGGGGGTTGGTTAGCAGTGCAACATGTCAGAAAGCCACAGCAACACTAGAAGGCCAGCCAGGTTTTGGAGGGAAACCCATTGCAACATTTCCATTTCATAATAATGTTTTGGAAAAGACATAGAGTGCAGTGTAGGTTCATTTGAATATCAGCACCATCGCAATAGAGGAATAAAATGGAGAGTAAGGGAGCTTCCACTTTCCTGTTGCCAGCCAATGAAAACTCTTCATTACCTCCCCTGCCTTAGCCAATCAGAACTTCTCTACTCCCAACCACTGCTTCTTCCCTCCCTACCTACCACCAAACACCTCGTGAGATGCTAGGCCCACCAACTGTCAATCCTCCTCCCCCCATGCCTCCCTCAACACTCCACTCCTTTCATATTACAATACATGTACAGTAGGTATGCACAGTACGTGAGTTTATGGGTGGCAGAGGAGGTCGCTTACTAGGAATTCACTTACTGCGAATACATAAACTGGGAAAAATTATGTATGGTCGGCACCCCCCTTCATCGGAAACCCTTGAGACTCCTTTCAGACCTAAGTATTGTACTGTACAGGGAAACTCTCTAAGACATATTACCGAAGATAAAGTAAACCAACAAGATTATGGCTTTAATAAATCAACAAGGATTTGGCTTGACTAAACCAACAAGAGTATGGCTGCTCACCTTAACCTAAGGGGACAAAAGGCCTGATGGAGGTAAGAAGGTGATGATAGGCAGGATGAGGCACCCAGCTTGCACCTCCTGCACCAACTCCTACACCACCCGACAGGTTTCGGGACGGTTCGCCATCGTCAGTTCGCCGTCACAACAATAACAAGACAATTCACCATCATTAATGAAGATGGCTATGGGTGACACTAGAATGTAATTCAAAGGCAACTACAGCGAGGAAGAAACAAGTTAATTATCGACTAAAGGTGCAACTAGTAAATAATATCCAAGGCCTATGCTTTTGAACATAGACTTTAATGGATCCTCCTGAAATATAGTTATTTATGTATATTTACAGAATGACAGGAAATCGTCCAGGGTGCGAATTGTCCTGACGGGGAATCGTCCATGTTTTGAGAGCAAATTGTCTGACGGCGAATTGTCTCGGAACCACCCGACACACCACCCTCACCACTCTTGTCACCAGCACTTTCAACACTTTTACTAGCTAATGCACTCACTTCGTTCATAAACCCTTCAAAGTCTATTTCTGATGCCTCATTGGACATCACATCACGAGTGCGCATCATCAACGTTACGATGTGGGCAGAGCGTGGGCAACCGTTGCCGCTTCTTGGGGTGGCAATATTGTGTGCTCGGGGTAACGCTGGATTTGGGCCACTCTTTGCTTCTGTCTTGCCTGTTACAAGTTCAATTCACGTCACTATTAACGAGTTCAATTCACGTCACTGTTAAAAAATACACTAAAATTTGATAAAAAATAGGTCCTCGCGTACAATGAGATTTGCATACTGTGAGCTCGCTTATTATGCATACCTACTGTACAGTATAACCCCATTCTTTTTTTGTGTATCTTATTTCTTTATTTTCTTTTATTGTGATTGTGCCTGGTGGTTTGATGACAACAACTGTCTCATGCAGGATAATAATGTACTTTTAGCCAGAAGAAAGGGTCCTTCATGCTGGGTTGTGACAAAGATTTTATGCTTTCAGCCAGACACCATTTTAATTCAGCCATTAACTATGCTGAATAATGTCATACGCTGGGTATTGCTGAGACAGATAATCGGGAATTTACTGCATTACCTATTATTATTATTTTTTTTTTAAAGACTGCCTCACCCAAAAAGAATGCATATGAAACAGGTTCTTAGTTATTTTTTTTTTTATTAGGCTAAAAGAATACAACTCTACCATTGTCAGTGTATCAGAAAAATGTGAATGTGAGCTGTAGTGGTAGACTGGAAAGCTCCTTGTGTTACTACATGGATGTGGCAGCCATGATCCATTACTGGTGGAACAGCTTTGTAGCTTTTTGAAACGGAAGGGACTGACACCTTTTTCTGATTTGTAGCTGTACGAAAAAGACCAAAGAGCCGTTCTTTTTAGATCTTCTCACCCCATGTGAACATGATCAGTATGATGATGTTCACTTTTCAAAATGTTCTTTCATTTCAGTGGGAGCTTGCATTAATGGGGAAAGGAGTTAACAGATAATTCTCCCCTCCTACATATGTTAATGTTAGTTGTACAGTTGCTGGGTAGTGGGGTTGCCATATCCAGTCTCTCTCTCTCTCTCTCTCTCTCTCTCTCTCTCTCTCTCTCTCTCTTTTAACCTAAAGATAACATGAATTATTGGTCTATTCATTCTACCCTATCCCCATCCCCATGAAGCAGTATCAGTTAAAGCATAACAGAAGCCTTCCCCAGTGGCTCGACCATTAGTTGGTAAACACCTGACCATAGCCCAGCTGTTAATGTTTATATTTTTAATATATTAATTGATGAATAATGAAATTAGCTATAACCAAAGCTCATCATTTACTTAATGTTGCATTCACATATTTAACTTTGACAACAGTATAAAAATTTTCACTCAGTATTATCATGGATACAGTATAAAAATTTTCACTCGGTATTATCATAGATAGTTGTAGGTGGTGGCGACCATCATCCACTCACTTGATGTAGTGCTGCCTACTGCTTCCTTAGCCTTTATCATTCTTTTTCTGTGCCTGCCCTCCTCCCTTCCTATTTCTCTCATCTTTCCCGTCACTTCTTACTGCTTTTCTTTCCTTTACAGGTGGCTTTACATTGAATGACAAGCCAAATGGTTTCCTGTTAGCCAAGAAACCATTTACAATGCTGTGTGCTAACCATATAACCCATATGTGCTCCCCGCGTGGCAACAAGTGGGTTGGTCGTGGGTTAGTGCCCCTCCCTGTAAAACAAATAGCTCAAAGTCAAATAGCCACCCCTTATGGGATTATGGTGTTTGGCAATATATAGGTAGATAGATTATCATGGATATTTGTTAGCACATGCAGGAGGTTACTGGTGAAGTGAGTGAAAACTGTTCTCTTGGTGACAACCCAACACATTCATAAACACAGCAAACACATTGTGCATATATGTGTGGTGTTGAGTGTCTGAGAGGAGCATAGTATTAAAGGGTGTGCATGGAATGGTTTCTAGAACACAGAGTGCTTGTAGAGAGTGTCAGAAGCGAGCTTAGAATGTGTGCAAATAGAGGGTTATCTAGAGCAAAGTGTGCTGGTAGAGAAACTATGAGTTGAGCTTACAGTTTGTAAAATTGTAAGACTGAATCAGTAAAGTTGTGTGCATAGAATTATTTTTAGTATAGTACCTAGTGTACATTGTTTGTAGAAAATAAATCTGAGAGGACTATAAAGTATGTGTGTGTGTGTGTGTGTGTGTGTAACTCAACGGGTCAGTCAGGATCACTTGATGGTCGTGATCGTCAGCTTTTACCCTCCTGGAAGGGAGCTGAGAGCTCATATAGTCCGATCTATGGGCAAGGCTGTGACCTTCACACACGCACACACCCATCCCCTTGCTCAAGGGGGACAGTAACCACCCACTTCGTCAGTGAAACTTTTCGCAGCCTGAGCGAGGCACGAACTCCCGTCTACCAGATGGCATGTGAGAACGTTACCACTGTGCCATTGAGCGGTGTGTGTGCATGTAAGCATGCATGTATGTGTGTGTGTGTTTATGTATGTGTGTGTGTATGTGCACACACACACATGCATATGCATGCGTGTGTGTGTATGTATACATGAGCATGCATATGTGTGTATGTGTGTGTATTTACCTAATTTTACCTAATTGTGATATACAGGAAATGAGCTACGCTCGTGGGGTCCCGTCTCTGTTTCTCAGTAAGTCAAATTTAGCTTTAAACTCATTTAAGTTTTTAGACTGGACGATCTCTTTGTCCAGTCTATTCCACAGGTCTATGCATCTATATGGAAAACTATATTTTTTGATGTCCTTCAAGCAGCGCGGCTTCTTCAGTTTCAGTCCATGTCCTCTTGTTGCTCTCTTATCCCATAAAAACTGATCTTCTCTATCAATTTTATCTACTACCATCATGGTCCTGAACACTGCAATCATGTCACCCCTCTCTCTCCTTTCCTCCGGGATGGCAAATCCAGCCTTTCTAGCCTCTCACTATATGATAGATCTGCCAAACTGGGGACCATCTTGGTTGCTGTTCTTTGTATTCTCTCGATCTTGTTTATATCTTTCTTTTTGTGTGGGGACCACACTACTGCCGCATATTCTAACCTGGGGCGGATCATGGCCACTATCAGTTTTTTCATCATCTCTTCATTCATGTAATGAAATGCCACTCTTATGTTGGTCAAGAGTTTATATGTCTCTCTAACTTTCTTGTTGATGTGTTTTTCAGGTGACAAACTATCTTGGACCAGCACTCCTAAATCTTTCTCTTCTCTCGCTTTTGTGATTGGTTCATTACCCATCATATAATTCAGTGATGGTCTCTTGGTGCTTTTACCCATTTCCAATATTTTACATTTTTTTGCGTTGAATTTCATTTCCCACATCCGGCTCCAGTCATGTATCCTATCCAGATCCTCCTGCAGCATTTTACAGTCCCCTTCAACCTCTACCTTCCTCAAGATCTTGGCATCATCAGCAAACAGACTTGCATAACTGTTCACTCCATCTACCATATCATTTATGTAAATCAGGAACATTACTGGCGCCAACACTGAGCCCTGTGGGACACCACTTGTTACTTCTCTCCATCCAGACTTCCTGTCCTTTATTACTGTCCTCATTTGTCTGTCTCTCAAAAAGTCTTTCATCCATTCCAGGAGGTTGCCCTTCAGTCCTCCTATATGCTCTAATTTCCACATTAGTCTCTTATGGGGTACCTTGTCAAAGGCCTTCTCCAAATCCAGATATACACAATCCACCCAACCGTCTCTCTCCTGCAGCACATCAATCGCTCTTGAGTAAAAGCTCAACAAGTTGGAAACACATGACCTTCCACTTCTAAATCCAAATTGACTTTCTGTCAAAATATTCATCTTTTCCAGATATTTTATCCACCTATCTTTCAGAACCTTCTCACACAATTTTGCAACCATGCTGGTTAGGTACACTGGTCTATAGTTCAGGGGTTCTTCCTTGTTTCCTCCCTTGTAAATTGGTACCACATTTGCTCTCTTCCATTCCCGAGGCACTTTCCCTTCTTCCAGCGAACACAAAATTAAACTGTGAATCTTATCTGCCAGTTGGTCTCTGCATTCCTTCAGTACCCAATTTGAAATTCCATCTGGTCCTGGGGCTTTCCTTACATCTTGAGTTTCCAGTAATTTGTACACTTCCTGCACTTCCACTTTTATCACCACATTCCTAGTCACTCCCTCCCCCTCCACAAACTCCCCTTCATTAGTAAAAACTGATTGGAAACGTTTGTTCATTATTTCAGCTTGCATTACCGCATCATTATAGACCTCTCCTTCTAATTTCAGGTTGGTGATTCCTTCCTTTTGTTTCAGTTTGCCATTAACAAATCTATAAAACAATTTGGTTTCATCCTTACATTTGTCGATTACACCTTTTTCAAAGTTCCTTTCTTCCTCTCTACGAATTCTTGTATATTCATTTCTAGTTCTTTTATATTCTTCCTTTGTTCTGTTATTACCTCTCTTTCTCCATTTGTTCCATGCCATGTCCCTCTCTTTTTTTGCTATAATACACCTTCTATTAAACCACTCCTTTTTCCTGTATTCTTTCTCACTTACTCTTGGAACATATTTATCCACTCCTGAATTATAGAGGTCTAGAAAGATATCCCACTTCCTCTGAATCTCACTTGTTTCTCTGAATTTTCTCCAATCTGCATTTTCAAAAAATTTGCTCAATTCCGTAAAGTTTGCTTTCCCAAAGTTGTATCTTCCCTGCCTATGGAGCTCATCTCTTGGCACCACATTCCCTATTATCATCTGGAACGCAATGACCACGTGATCACTTTTTCCTATAGGACACAGATATTTCAAGGATTCAATTATGTCAGGTTCTTTGGTTAGCAGTAAATCTAATCTTGCTGGTGTGTCATCACCTCGGAATCTTGTCTCTTCTTTGACCCACTGTGTCATTACATTATTCATCACAATGTTTAACAATATAGTGCCCCATAAATCTTCGCTGCCTCCTGAGTCCCATTCCTCCCAGTTCACTTCTTTACAATTAAAATCACCCATTAGAATTATATTGCTGCTTTTCTCAATCACTTTCTGTAGATAACTAACCATGTCTGACAACATCTCCTGGTATTCATCATCAATCCATGCTCTTGTCTTAGGTGGAACATATACTACTGCTATATCTCTCTCACAGTTCTCTCCAGTTTCTAATTTCATGTTTATCACTTCAGCCCTACTCTCACCCATTTCCACAGAATCTATATTTAAGTTATTCTTCACTGCTATCATCACTCCTCCCATTTTATCTTTTCTGTCTCTTCTCCACAATTTGTATTTGCCATCTCCCATATGGATATCAATATTCTCCCTTAACTTGGTCTCTACAAAGCACATAACATCAGGTTCTTGTACCCTCAAGAAATCGTTGATTTCTAACATTGCCGATATTTATCCATCAACATTAGAGTACGCCACCTTCAAACTTTTTTCGTTATTACTTATACCGTCTTTTCTCCTCCTCTCTGTCGGTACCACTTCCTCAATTTCTGGTCCATAACTCTCCAGTAAAACACTGTCTTCTCCTTCTCCGTTCTTTGTTCGTTTTTTGCCTTTGCTTCCTTTACTAACTCCTTTATTTTAGCTCTTTCTTCCTCATTTGCATCTCTCCTTAGCCAGACATTTTGGAACCCCTCTTTGTCTGCCAATTTCCATGTCTTATTCATGATTTCATTTACTACTGCCTGGAACTTAAACTTCACCTTCAATGGCCTTGCCCCTCCTTCCTCATACTTACCTAACCTAAACACTTCTTCAATCTCTTCTAGGGCTTCATTGTTACCCTCCATGACTACTGATAATATTTCTTTAACTTTACTCACTTCTTCTCTTTCTCTTTCAGATCTTATCGTGATACGCTTTTCTTTTACCCCTAAAATTATTACACATTTTTTCTTATCTGCTACATCCCTGACTAAAGCTTCTCTACTTCTCAGTACCCTAACCACTTCCTTCTCCACCTTTTCCTTGCTTTGTTGTTCAATAATCTCTTTCAAATTTACATTCCCTTCCTCCTGAATTTTCTTCCACCCCTTTTGTTGCTCCTTGATTTCCTTAATATGTTCATCTTGCATCCTTGATTTTGAATCATACTCATCTAATTTACTTTTCGTTCTGTCTCTTTCTTCTTCCAACCTCTTGTTTTCCCTCCTGAGGTGTTCTATTTCATTTGTGGCAGATTCATTACTCACTTTTAATTCCGTGACTTCTCTCTCTTGTTCTGCACTTCGTGTGTAAACTTTTTCCAGCTCGTTCTGTAAACCGTTGATCTCTCTCTCCTGTTGTAAGGTCCTCTCCTGCAGCTCCCTAATTACTACCCATACCTTCTTCAATTCCTGGACATTCTTCTCCGCCGTTTTTTCTACTCCTGCTACTCTTGTTTGATACAATTTTGTACTTCCATTTCTCGTATCTTCGTCGGAGAAACCCACAAATTCACTTTCGCCAGACGTAAACAAACCGCCGTCGCTTTCCGCCATGATACAACCATATGGAAACTTTACTGTATCTTGCTCTCTTTATCCCAAAATCCGCTTTTTTTTTTTTTAACTAATGTCCGACGGGACCACCACTCACGCACTCATCTGCATAATCACAATAGGCTGGTTTCCTTTCGCCGCTGATTCCACGATTATTTCCCTGCGGTCCAGGAGGACGTCTGTCCACGTCGGCGGCCTGTGTGTGTGTGTATGTGTGTGTGCATATGCACATATGTACATGAACATGCATGTGCACACGTGTCTATGTGTATGTGTGTGTCTATAGCCAGACGCCATAATCCTGTAAGGGGTGGCTGTTTGTCTTTGAGTTAGTTGTTTTACAGGAGTGGACATTAACCCTCAACCCTCTGCCAACCCATTAGTTGACATGTAGGAAACACATTAGGGTTGGTTATGTGGTTACCACCCAGTGTTGTAAGTGGTTTCATGGCATACAGGAAACCATTAGGCTTGTCACTCAGTGTAAAGCCACCTGAAAAGGAAAGAGGACTAATAAAAGTGACAGGAAAGACAGGAGAAATAGGAAGTGATGAGGGCAGACACAGAAAATACTGTAAATGATAAGAGTGAAAGAAGAAGTAAGCAGCACTATATCATGTGAATGGATGATACTGCCACCACTTACCACCAATGTGTGTGTGTTTATATATAACTATATTCACACACAGTATACCAGTATATTGTGCTGTATATATATATTCCACTAACAGTGTGTGTTTGCAGCACAACCGGTTTGTGAACCAAGCACGAGAGATGGAGCCAGACGTGGTATTTGTAGGAGACTCCCTACTGGCCAACCTTCAGAATACAGAGCTGTGGGAGAAGTGGTTTGCCCCAATGCACAGCCTCAACTTTGGCATTGGAGGGGACCAGACCCAACACGTCCTCTGGCGGCTGCGCAATGGAGAGTTAGAGTGTATAAAACCTAAGGTGAGGAGCATAGCACAATTATCTGGGCTTATTGTGTATTTCTGTCTCATCCTGCAGTGGACCCATGTTTTATAATGAACTGGTATGCAGTGACCCACTTTCATGATTACTAAAAAGTTAGAACTTTTTTTTATATACAGTATATATATATGCAATAGTATTTTGCTTGTACAAGCATTATAATCCTGTACAAAGTCTCACTTATGACTGCTGCTTTAGCTTATATGATTGGCAACATGCAGGCATATTGTCATTTGTTTGTCCCAAGATGGCCTTTGAATTCGATCACTATCAGGTATGAAAGTGTCAGGGATGGAACAGTAGTGTGATGTTGGAGTGTAAGCAGCAAATAAAGTGCAGTGAAGTGAAATAACTACCTGCTTAGGTGAGTTGGAAACTAATTTTTAAACTTATTTTTGATGGTAAGCAGCAGTGGAAGTGCAATGAAATGAAATAATTATCAGTTTAGGTGAGTTGGTGACTTGATTTTAGACCTTGTTGGGTGGGTAACCCTTGGCCAAAAACATTTCCTATTGAACCCATGTTGTAGTTGACTCAGTGCACAATAAATCATTATGCAAATGGTTTTTCAAATACATCATCATCATAAAATGAAGGTATGCTGTACTAATGACCTTATGGACAAAAATGGCCTCCATTGTAATTTACCCATAAAGTCATCGATGGGCAGAGCTATATAACAGATGTAATTTGGATCACCTCATGTGAACTAGTAAAGTTACAGAATACTGTATGAATTTTATTTTTTAATGAGAGATTCACCAGCAGAGGGTATTAGGGTAGGGTGGTCAAGAAAACAGGCAAACAAAGATGAAACTGCCAGGCAAGGGGAGTAGTACATGAGAGAGTACAGTACTCTCCTGATGCAATGAACTAATTGACGCCAGACCCTTGTTGTTAACACTTTCAGTGCCAGAGCCTTTCTCTGCTTTTGTCCCTTGATTGCCGAGGGTCTGGGCAGCAGAGTTACACAGAATGCCGGACATTTTCAACTCCCCCCCCCCATGAATAGGTACTGATGGTGCAGGGAAGGAAGCCTCTACCCCCTCCCACCCATAGGAGGGAAGGAAGGGTGTCTGTCTTCCCATTTTCTGTCAGGTAACTAGGGCTCATTCAAATAATTCTGGTGCCACCTTCCGAAGGCGTCTTATCGCCACAATCACTGATAAGGGGCTTCTTTTCTTCACCTCCCAGCCTGCCCGTAGAGAGACATAATTTTCTTTTGATACTGCAATAAAGGTGTGTCTAGATGGCAACATACCCACCGGTGCTTGAAGCATCTTATGATCTTCCTTCAGTGGTCACCAAGATTGAAATTTAATAAACATTTTCTCAGATCAGTGTTTGTGGCGATAAGATGCTTTTGGAAGGCAGCACCAGAATTATGCACAAATGTGCGGAAAACGGTGCCCGTATATATCTGGATTTGTCAGTTTAGTGTACTATACATTTCTCCGTATATGTGTGAACTCGAGAGTTTTGACATATTTAGCTTGTCCGTATATATATATGGATATACAGTAAGTCCTCTTTTTTCGCTGTTTTGATGTTCCGCCAAAACGTCGCAAAACGTAAAACGACGAAGTATGAAGTTAAGAGTCAATGGGAAAAATAGATGGGCATTCCAGTGGGACAGCTACCTTACCCGACCAAAGTCCTATAACACCAAACAGTCCCTACCCAAAATTAAATATGGAGTGTTTACTAGTTGCTTATACAGCATAACACAATAAATATGCACCTGAAATGACATTAGAACTGTTATAAAGAGCTGCAACACCAAAAATCCTTACCAGAAATAAAGCAAACATTGGCATGAGTGGCAGGTGAAGGTGTGTTGAGGGTGGATGGGCTAGTTACTAGTTGACATGGGCCTATCTGGGGAAGCCCTATCACCTAAGCTGAAGCCCTCAAAGTCGAATTCAGGCTCCACCAACTCCACTTCCTCTCTGTCCACTTCTCCTCCTTCATCCTCCTCTCCTGTCACATCTGTCTTGCTTAATAGCAGCCACATTCTGTGTCACATTAAAAAATCGTGTGATCCTGGCTTGTCTCTGCTCCAGTATGTTTCTGTTGTAGACTGCCATCACTTGAGACTTCAGATCATTCAAGGTGGATAGGATCTGGGTAGCCTCAAGCATAGTCCTGGTGTATGTCTCGAAGGTTGTTGCCATGTCGGTTATGGTGGACAGGCTGTGGGACAATATCTGGGTGGTCATCTTCTCCTGTGCAGTGTGATCAGGCCTTTCATTCTCTTCACTAGAGTTCATCTCTTCCTCTGTTATGTCAGCCACACCTGAGTCTAAGTCGTAGTGTGTCAAGTGTTGTATTACAGCAGTTTCGTCCACTTCTGCTGTGTCTAGGCTTGTGCATCTGATTGCACTGTAAAAACTAACTCCATTAGGTGAATATTCATACAGTAAAAAACAGTGGCACAGATAAAGGTTGAGGGGAAAAAGAACACACACAGTTACTTTATTGTTATTTTGCTTGCACTCACCTGCTTGTTGAGAGGTTCCTTGTTCTTCCTTAGGGGTATGATGCAACATAACAGTAACCAACGTTACCGATTTTCATTACAATACTGTATATTTTTCCCCTGAATTGTTCTAACTAACACTTGGTTGGTTAACGTTGGTTAACTCTAAAAACTAACTCCATTAGGTGAATATTGATACAGTAAAAAACAGTGCATAAATAAAGGTTGAGTGGAAAAAAACACACACATTTACTTTATTGTTATTTTACGTGCACTCACCTGCTTGTTGAGAGGGTTCGTGTTCTTCCTTAGGGGTATAATGCAACATAACAGTAACCAACGTTACCGATTTTCATTATGATACTGTATTTTCTTCCCCTGAATTGTTCTAACTAACATTTAATTGGTTAACTCTAAAAACTAACTCCAGTAGGTGGATATTGATACAGTAAAAAACAGTGGCACAAATAAAGGTTAGGAAAAAAAACACAGACACATTTACTTTATTGTTATTTTACATGCACTCATCTGCTTTTTGAGAGTTGCCTAGTTTTTCCTGAGTGTCTTTATGGTACTGTCAGGAGCCCCAGACAGGCAACGTATCTCACTGGCTGTCAACCCCTCCTCAATGAGCTGCAAAATCCTCTGCTTGTCGGCCGCTGAGTACCAGCGATGCCTCTTGCCAACCCTGTATGGCTGCTTCTCCTTAGGCTCCAGCGCCGGCCGTGCAACATCAACCTCAGCTCGTCACTTTGCACGCTCTACCTCACTGGCGCGCTACATCTCAGATGTCTAGGTGTGGGTCAGGAATTCACGAGCCGCGAGGTGAGGACAGCACAAAAAACACAATGGCGAAGGGATCTGTAGTACCAGCGCTGTATCGATAGAGGGCAGGGTGGTCGCAAGATGGCCGCCAACAAATGAACATCGGTATGCGTCGTCTGCTGAGTGTTGGCTGCCAGCTGGAAGCAGCG
>JAGKTI010003660.1:31639-55710 GCA_018397915.1 Birgus latro
TCTGATTCTGGCCACCACCAAGTGGTGGTCAGAAAGTCCACTCCCCCAACCTCTATATACTCTTGCATCCATTATACATCTTCTCATCCTTTCATCCACACACACATAGTCAATCATTGCCTTCCGTTCATTCATTCCCCCGTCCTCTCTTCTCACCACTCGCCATGTATACCTATGGATCATTTTGTGCCTGAAGAGGGTATTAACTACCACCAACCCCCTCCCAGCACAAATGTCCACTAAAGCACTGCCATTCTCATCCATCTCTGCAGGCACACCCCACTCACCAACCACTCCATCCACCTTCTCATTCCCTACTTTTCCATTCATATCTCCAATCAGAAACACTCTCTCATTCCTTTCAAACTTTTCCAAGCAGGCTTCCACATTTGTCCAAAACTCTTCTCTCACTCTACTTACACGATCTTGCGTTGGCGCATACACGCATACAATTGCCCACATTAGTAGTCCAACTTTCACTTTTACCCACACAATCCTTGACCCAACTGATCCATACTCTCTTACATTCTCCTTCCACCTGTTGCTCACAACAATACACACTCCCTCTTTCGCCCTCTCATTCTCACCCACTCCTGCGCATATACCCCACCCATATTCCCATTCTCTCACATTCTCACCTCACCATTTAGTTTCAGTTATTCCACATATATCCACTTTCGCACTCTCAAGCACCTGTACAATCTCTCTCTCTTTCACCTCATCATTCATACCCCTCACATTCCAGGTCGCAATCTTTATCTCGTCCTTTGTCCGTTCCTTTGTCGTCAACTTTTGGTCAGTCCTGGTCCGAGGCTTGCTGTTCGTATTTTTAGTTAGTTGTTTTTACGGGGTGGGGCACTAACCCACCACCAACCCTTTTAGTCGCCTCTTACGACAAGCAGGGATACTGGGGGAGAATTCTTGAAAACCCCCTACCCCCAGGATGATGATGATGATAAAACAGATTTTACTGAACCTCCGCAAAACCCACCAACATACCCTTAAAATGCCCCCATTAATACCGTCACTCCTTTGCTGAATGAGACATGGGTTTAATATGGACAGCCAATATTAATACCAGTGTGGTGACATGTGCAGGTTTGTGGTGTATAGGAAGACTTCTGGGCTTCAGGGAATGGACTGCCTAGTCTGTACTTAAGGGGGAAAAAATGGTGGAGGATCATTATTGAGTAGGACAAAAATGCCTGGAGATCCATTACTCAAGGCCTCATTCACAGAATGCAGTGTCAGGCAGTAAATAGAAGGGTATGTAAATTTATTGTGTGGTGTGGTGATAGTTATCTTGCTTTTGTATTTACCTTTTTACTGATTCTGGGTGATATCCACCCTGTTCACAATTATGAGAATTGTTTTTATGGCTCTGAGTTTATTTGGACATGAACTCAGTAGACTACAGAAAATGGCCAGTTCACCTTGGTGCTCTCAGAGATTTTTTGTTGAGATTATGTTAAAGGGATTGTGTGTTTTGAGAGTGAGGGGCATGAGGTGACTGAGTTGCATGAGGAGCTACACTGCAGTGTGGACATAGCTAGTGGATTATATCTAAGTTGTATTTGTGTTGGCCCTGTAGAATAGGGCTAGAATTATGGTAATGATGATTGTGTGGTGTGTTTCAGGCAGTAGTGGTAATGGTGGGGACCAACAATCATGATCACACGGCTGCAGAGATTGCTGGTGGAATCTCAGAAATCTGCACCACCATCAGGGATAAACAGCCACAAGCATACATTATTGTTTTGGTGAGTCACTGGTGGTGTATTGACAACCACTATCCTCCCCTCCCCATTAGAGTGGTGACTTTTCATAGTTTCAATCATCCAGGAGATGACTAGAGGTTTTCAGCTATTTTATGTTACCAAGGGACTTGGACTGGTTATCTAGCGGACTTAAAATCATTGGAGTACAGTACCATAGCCTCCGATTCCTACACTCTCAAGGGGTAAAGTGGAATTGACTGTTACTGTTACGAATTGAGCTGAATGTCCAGTAAAGTAAACAATAACCAGAATGTCAAAGGCAAGTATATGATAGTATGTTCCTGAGTACAGACTGCTGGAGTTGTTTCTTTCCATATATAGTCATGGACAAAAAGTCACCTTCTATTCCTCTTTGCTTCAAACTTAGGACATGTCTTTTGCATTTCTTCGCAGCACAACTGTATACTTTTGTCTGTAACAGGCTGTTTACTTAAGGTATCATCTATAGGCAAAGAAGCATGCGAAGCCTGTTTCAGCTTAGGAATATTAGCCATCAGAGGAAAATTAGATCTAGAAGAATTTTTAATGAAGGAAGAACCAAAGACTAGAAGCCTACAGGATTTTTTTCTCATAGGAAAAAAAGAAAAGTCAAATGTAAGATTCATTCATTTGGAAGTTCCTGGGGACACTTTGGATTCAGTAGACTGAAGGTCTTAAGCAGAGGGAAATACAAATAAACGAAGACACATCATACCGTGATTACTGCTTACAATATCATTTTGGAGCAGTCAGAACTTGAGTAATCTACTGCCATGATACTGAGAGGCCAGAAGAAGGTTGAGCCTGCCTATAGGAAATACATTTGTTGATTATCCTCCACATATTTGTTAATTCTGCATTGCCAACTTTTTGTTAAGTGATGAAATTATTTCACCTTACCATTAGTACCAAGAGGGTGGATATCAGCCCCTAGTCCCGACCATGCCAACAATAAGTGGGTAGTGATACTGTGTTTCCTACCTCAGGGAAATTTATTTCCTGCCCCAGTGAAAGATACCAATATGTACAGTACTTCATCATCCCAACCCAATAGTATTCAACATTTACATGGGTTTCAGAGATATTGAGCATGATTTGATTATCTTGAATATATGCCCTCAAAATAATACCTGTATCCTCTCTTTTACTTCAGAGTTACCACCAAACTGTTGTAGATGACAAGTAGGCTATGTAGCCTGCTCAGTTTTTTATCGAGGCAAAGATGCACTTGACAGGTTGATGATAATTGGCTGAATGCAACATGTCTGAATAACATTGCTGTATTTCAAGTAGGATGGTAGAGGGGGTGCCTGTCACCCACTCACTCAATGTAGGGATGTCTTATGGTCTGTACACTGAGTGACAAGCCAAATGGTTTCCTGTACCCAGGAAACCATTTACTACGCTGGGTGGTAACCATATAAGCGGGTTTTTGGCCGGGTTAAGTGTCCCCCAGATTCCCCTATCCAAAATCATGTAATCAAGGCAAATATTTCAGAGAGCCTCGGAGGGCCCAATACCTGCCCAGGGCCCCAACCAAATGGGCAGATTCGCATGGCCATGTGGAATGTGAGAGGTGTGAATGAGGAGAGCAAGAGGGTGGAAGTGGTGAATGTGTTCAAGAGTGCGAGGTATGCCGGGCTGGTGTTGTGTGAAACAAAGATGAAAGAATGTGAAGTGGAGGAGTGGGAGGGTGTAAAGTGTGTGAGGTCGGGCATGAATGGGTGAGGAAGATGCAGGGAAGGAGTTGCTTTGTTGATGAATGAAGTGTGGCAGACTGGAATGAGAGATTACAAATATGTCAGCTAGATGTATGTATGTCAGGTTCAAGTTTGAGAAAGTGAAAGTGGCTGATTGTAGCATATGCACCGTGTTATGACAGGAGTGAGAGAGAGAAAGACATGTTTTGGGATGAGCTGGATGAAGTAGTGGGAGAAATGCCCAAGAGCTATAAAGAGATCGTAAATGGGCGATATGAATGGAAGAGTAGGCACTGGTCCTGAGGATGACATAATGGGCTGTAAAGGAGTACCAGGAGAAAATTGTAATGGGAAGTGACTGAAGGATATGTGTCAGGAAAGGAGATTGTGCATTTGTAACTTGTATTTCGAACACAAGGGTGCACGTAAATATACATGGCATAGAGAGAATGGGGATCATGTTGAAAGGAGCCTGACTGATTACCAGTTTGTAGAGAGGTTGATGCTGGGAAGAGTTGCTGATACGAGGACCGTGAGAGGACGATGTGGAAGCCTGTCAGATCATATGATTGTGGTATGCAAGATCAAGCTGACAGGAGTATGGTAGACCAGGAGAGAGAGGAGCAGTCAGTGAGGAAGACTGAAAATCGAGAAGGTGAGCATCAAAGAAATGGCAGATGAATACAGGACCAAAGTGGGGAAGGAGTTAGAATCAGTGAATTGGAATGAAATGGATCTGGACAGCCTGTGAAATGCATGTAGGGATTGCTTAGTTAGGAATACTAAAGCGTTGTGTGGTGTGGCAAGAGTAACAGCAACGAGGAAAGATACAGCATGGTTTGATGAAGAGGTTAAGAGAGCCATGGAGGAAAAGAGGAAGAAGTGGCTAGAGTGGTTACAGGGCAGGGGTTCAATTGAAATAAGAACTGTATACAGTAGAACCCCGAAATTCGTACACAATTCGTTCCTGGAGGCCGTACGAGTTGCGAATTGTTCGAAAACCGAATCATTTTTTTTCCATAAGAAACAATGTATATTGCATTAATGTGTTCCTTAGCATGGATGAAATGGTAGATTTCACCATACCACAATGAATGACAAGAGTAGAGACATAGGTTCCAGTTTCAAACTTTGCAATGAGTTCATTTTTCAGCTCAATTGTTGTTCTCCCTGCTTTTCTTTTAGCTCTAGCTGAGTCACTAATCTTCTTAGGGTCCATGATTATGTACAATTTTCTAACGAAAATATGTAATCACAGAGTTTAGTGAAGCCCGTATGACTGATGCATAGCTGGCAGAAGGCAAAGTGGGACTGGCGACCACGTATCACCTATGATGTCGTATCTCTTAGTGCGAATAGCAGGTCGCTGTACAAAAACTGATGCAATTTTTGGACAAAAAAGCTGTACGAAAACCGAGTTGTACGAGTATAGAGGTTTAGGAATTCCGGGGTTCCACTGTATACTGTATTGAGAGCAAGAAGCATGTAAAGAGACCAGTGAAGAGGAAAAAGAAGGAGGTAAGTGATGATCTAGGAAGAAAAGTGAATGCAAATTACAGTGATCCCTCAATTATCCGGACACTGGGCCTTGTCACTGTTAAACCATTATCCGATTGTATTTGCTATTATCCGGACGTAAAATTCCCATGAACTTTGGCCGGCCAGCTGACATGTCCAAACATTCAGTATCATGGCCACTGGGCTTGAGCTGTGAGTGGGAAGTAGCCAGTAACCCACAAGCAGAGCTAAAATGCCCATCTGACTACTTCCCAACAGACCTCCAGCACCTGAGTAATATGACTGTAACCCACAAGCGGTGTTAGAATGTCCGTGCTTATTCCCCACCGAATGTCTACTATCACGCGGCCACGGGGGCTAAGTGTTTCCCAACTGCCACCTCCATTGAACACAGACCACAGGCCATAAGTACATGTTCAGCGACAGCGTCTGTCCACCTCTCTGTCGAAGGTCAAAAGTCTCCCAGTCACGGTGCGTTGTGTTTCCTCATGGGCACTCAGCATCTAACAGATCGCAAGCCATTAGTAAATATACATCAGAAGTGCCCGTCTGCCTGTTGACAAAAGGGGGAGAATCCTGCCCACAGCCTCGCCTCTCCCCCCCCCTCCCATCCCTCCTCCATACCCTCCTGGCTCTCCTCTCACTCCCTCAGTCCTTACCCTCTTCCGTGGTGATAGCACTGACTTGTTAGTTTTCAAAGTTTTTTGCAGTTTATTCGACTACTATTGGTCATATGGAAATTCCAAGGTGACCACGAGAAAGCTCATGATATTCTGCATCTGGACATATGCTTAACTCTTGGACGATGCTGGCAAAATTTTGATGTAGGATGGTGGGAAGTTTTATGAAGATACGTATTACTCTTGAACACTTTATTCTTGCTTGAATTTTGTACTGCTACTTGTCAGTTTTATGTGTTTTTATTAGCTTATCTTATAAACACCAGCAAAGATGATGGTATACGATTTATACCAGTACAGTACTGTATATCCAATTTACGGTGGCATTTTTGGCCGTGGAATTTTCCTTTGAGTCCCAGGAGCAATCGCTCATCACAGACAACAGATTTTCAAACTGTCGTCAGTTATTTTGTGGATTTTTGTTGTTTATACATTGTTTTCATGATGTTTAGCATTGATATGGATAATCCTATGTGTATTTTGATGTTTAAAAATGGCAGATTGACCTGAAAATACTGTAGTACCAAAATTATACTCACTTTTTTTTTATCAAGGCAAAGATGCACTTGACAGGTTGGTGATGATTGGCTGAATGCAACAGTGTTTCATGATCTCTTTATTATTATTTGACAACATATATATGAGGGGGAAATTTGATTAGTACAGTATGACCTCACTACAGCGGACATCAGAAGTTGCTTTTTTTGGAGTCAGGGAGCCGACCGGAATTATTTCTTATATATCAGGAAAACTCCGATAAAGCTAGAAGCATTCCGGACTGCCTAACCTCACGGCGGGTGGCCATATTGTCCGCGAGGTTTGTGTGCTCGTTCGTTGGTTGGTGGTGGGCTGGCAGCATAGCTATTGTTCTAAGTGTACAGTACAGTATTTGAAAAGTGTTTATAATTAAGTTATACCCACAATGTTCTTTCTAAATGCTTAAAAATTAGAAAAGGGGTCTGCATTAATAACATCAAGCTTTAATCACAGTGCGAGCAGTGTATGTGTGTTCGTGCTTCGGTTCGTGGTAAGCTGGCGACGTAACTATTTTTCCTCCACATCATTTCCCCTGACGTCATTTTCCCTAAGTCCCATATTGCTCAACGGTGACGAGTGATAAGTGAAATATACAGACAGAGTGAACATATTTGTTTGTAAGATTGCAAAAATTAAGGTGTATAAAGTGTACAATACAGTATTTGAAAAATGCTTAAAATTAAATACACCACACAGCGCACAAGGTACGGGCAACACCTCCGATCCCCATCCACGATTCAGCTCTTGTCAGTGAAAACAGTTGGGACAATGATTCATTGTTCCTTGATGATGACCCTGAAGATAATGGGAAATGATTTTGAAGGAATTGCTCTGAAGGAGCCTTCATCGTGTGAGCCAAGCGAGTCTGAATGGTTATGTAAGAAAACTTTTTTTTTTTTTATTATGAGTTTTATTGTGCCCAAGCCTTGCTTGAATTTAACTGTCATGCAATAAATTATTTATAGTGGAATTTAAGAAAAAAATAAGAGGCAAATGAGATATTACCACGAGTCAAAATGAACTGGTGGAGGTGAAGCAGGATGGTGGCTATGATGCTTTTAATAAGCGAAAATATCTTATTTTGTGTGTTATATATGGCCTTTATCGAGTCTAAACCTTGCTAAAATTATACTGTGTAATGCAACGAATTATTTTTAGTGGCAATTTAGAAAAGCTAAAAAGCAACAGGGATAGAAGGAACTGGTGGGGTGAAGCAAGATGGTGTCTATGACACTTCATGTATGAAAATTATCTTCCTGTGAGTATTACAATGGCCTTTATCAAGTATAAACCTAACAAAAACTGTACTGTGTTATGCAATAAATTATTTATAGTGGCATTTGAGAAAAGTTAAGAGGCAGATGGGTTAATGCCCCAATTTAGAAGGAAATGGTGGAGTGAAGTAGGATTGTGGCCATGACTCTTTTCATATATGAAAATATCTTAGCAGGGGAAATCCCTATGTCACTTTTTTCGGAATATCGCGTTTTTCGGAATGACTTTGGCCCCAATTAGTCCGTTCTAGTGAGGTTTTACTGTAAATGTTATTTGGACATGTTGCATTCAACCATGTATCACCAACCTGTCAAGTGCATCTTTGCCTCAATAAAAAAAAACAGAGTATAGGAGGGGTACTGTACATACAGTCATGTATAGGTCAGGTGTTTTTTTGGTTTTCAGTGTTTTTTTTTTTGTGTGTGTGTGTGTCTTAGTGTTTAGCATTACCTTGGATATTCTTATGTGTGTCTTGATGTCGAAATGTGGTAGATTGACTTGAAAACAGTGCCTGAATTAGGAGGGTATCGTACATACAGTAGTGTATAGGTCGGTTGTTTTTTGGTTGTTAGTTTTTTTTTTAATGGTTTTCTTGGTGTTTAGCATTACTTTGGATATTCCTGTGTGTGTTTTGATGTCTAAATATGGCAGATTGACCTGAAAACAGTGCCAAAATTAGGAGGGGTACTGTAAATACAGTGGTACATAGGTAGGGTGTTTTTTTGTTTTTCAGTGTTTTTTTTTCATGGTTTTCTTGGTTTTGAAAATTATTTTGGATAATCCTATGTATGTTTTGATGTCAAAATATGGCAGAATGACTGGAAAACTGCCAAAATAAGGAGGGGTACTGTACTTACAGTAGTTTTTAGCTAGGGTGTTTTTTGGTTTTCAGTGGTTTTTCTTCATGGTTTTCTTGGTGTTTAGCATTACTTTGGATATTCCTATGTGTGTTTTGATGCCTAAATATGCTTGAATGACTGGAAAACACTGCAAAATTAAGCATAGGTACTGTACAAATAAGTTAGGTATAGGTTGGAGGTGGGTGTAATAGGTAGGGTCTGGGTGTGGTAGGGGAATAATGTTCATTATCCTGATGTTGCCACTACACGAGCATGCCTTTGGTTCTGTTTTATCCGGATAAATGAGGGATTACCATACTCTGAAAATAGGAAGTTATTCTGGAAAAGGTGCAGAAATAAGGTGACAGTGGAAAGAAATGTGAAAGTGTGATGGATGTAAGTGATAGCAGTGGAAAGAAATGTGAAAGTGTGTAGGATGTAAGTGACAGATTATTAACCCACGAGGATGAAGTAAGGACCAGATGGAAAGAATATTTTGAAAGCCTGATGAATGGGAATAGAGAGCAGAGCTGCTGTAAACATGATTGGTTTGGGGGATGTGCAGAGAAGGAATGCAGTGCCAGGAAACATGACACTCACACAGGTGAAGAATGCTGTGAAGCTGCTGAAAAATGGGAAAGCAGCTGGGGTTGATGAGGTGTATGCAGAAATGATTAAGTGTAGTGAAGAAAGCAGAATGAAGTGCTTGTTGGAGATATGTAAGAAGGCATGGATGAGTGAAACTGCACCAGCAGAGTGGAAAAAGACTGTGATTTTGCCCCTGTACAAGAATAAAGGTGAGCAAAGTGAGTGCAAGAATTATTGTGGCTTAAATTCATTGAGTGTTTTAGGGAAGATATATGAAGGAATACTTATAAGTAAGAGAGATATCAGAAGTCCTAGTGAGTGATGAACAGGGTGGCTTTAGGAGTGGCAGAGGATGTGTGGACCAATTATTTGCAATAAGACAGATAGTGGAGGAGGCTTGTGAGAATGACTATAAGGTGTTTTTTTTGGCATTCATGGATCTGGAAATAGCATACGACAAAGTAGACAGAGAAGGATTGTGGAAGGTTTTGTTCATATCCGGCGTGGATGCTAAGGTGCTAGGTGCCGTCGAGAGTTTTAATGGTGGTAGTGAATCATGGGTAAGGGTAAATGGGCATCTAAGTGAATGGTTCACGATTGGTGTGGGCATGCGACAAGGATGTGTGATGTCCCCATGGTTGTTCAATATATATATGGATAGGGTGATGAGAGAAGTAAAAAAAAAAAAGTAATGGAGAGAGGGATGGCATTGGTCGTGAATGGTGATGTATGGCATATCTAAAAAATCTTGTATGCCAATGATGCAGTAGTACAGTACAGTAAACCCTTGATAAGCCGAACTATATGGGGCTCTACCCTGGTTCGAATTACCGAATTTTCCGGCTTACCAAATTTTCACCCCCCAAAATTGCTAAATTACCGAATTATCACCCCAAAAAATTGCTAAGACAATACCTATTACTTGTCCTTTCAACACTAAATTAAAGAAGCATTTATAAATAAATTAGTTATGACAAAAAACAATATAGTGCATTTAATATACATTTAACCCCTTCAGTGCTGGGTGTATTTTCATTTTGTTCTTGCTGCCACCAGACAATTTTAGTCAGTGTAGGTTGGATCTGTGGAAGTGCACGGGGTTGGTACAGCCTTTGTTAGCCCCTTCAGTATGTGAGTCCAGTCCTGAGTGCCATAAAATCGGCTGGAGGAAGCGTAAATAAAGTAGAAATAGACGTCACAGTACTGAAGTGGTTAATTGGTAGAAAATCATTCAGAGAGGCAGTACTGACTGTCGGTAATGTGTGTTGGAGATGGATTTTAACCCCCCCCAAATTGCAATAACAATACTTATTACTTGTCTTCTTAACAATAAAGTAAAGGAGCATATGCAGTGTATAAATTAATAAAGAAAGACAAAAAAGAAAGAATTCAGTGCACATAATTTGCCTTTCGTCAGAGGCAGAAGATCGTCGGCAGTTTGTTTTGTTTTGGAGACGGAGGTGGTTTAACTCACACTTGATCGTAAATTCTAAAAAGTACCCTGTATTTATTTCACTCTATATTAAGAACTAAACTTAAATGTAATCACTATAATTGACTGCAGTGTAACACCTTTCGTTAGAAGCAGTAGATTCTTTGGCAGTTTGTTTTGTTTTGGAGACAGAGGTGGTGGAGGTGGTTGAGTTCGTAACGTAAATTCTAAACAGTACCCAGTATTTATTTCACTCTGTATTAAGAACTAAACTTAAATGTAATCACCGTAATAGACTGCAATGTAACACCTTTCGTTAGAAGCAGTAGATTCTTCGAAGTTCGGCAGTTTGTTTTGTTTTGGAGACGGAGTTGGTGGAGGTGGGTTAGTTCATACTTTAACGTAAATTCTAAACAGTACCCAGTATTTATTTCACTCTGTATTAAGAACTAAACTTAAATGTAATCACTGTAATAGACTGCAATGTAACACTTTCAGTAATAATAGTACTGAACTTTAATCATGATCACTACACTGTCACACGCGCACATTTTTTTTTTTTAGCTTCATTCCTTTACGACTAGAGGTGCCAGTATCACTTCTTTTAAGCTATGAACCTTCCATGGCAAGGCAGAAGGCAAAAGGAGAGCACTGTTCAGCACTACATGACAGTAAGAATGGCGCAACTACCGTCTCCAAAAGCAAGCAGCAGACTGGCGCCACGAGTCCACTTGGCGCCATTTCTCCCCCTACTTTCGCATTTCGGCCTACTTTCATATGTGGTCTCGGCCTGAGTTCGGCTAACTGAAGATTCTGGCTTCTAAAAGTTCGGCTTATCAAAGGTTTACTGTACTTACAAATATTGGACAAGAACTTGGTAGGCCAGTGCATAGTTTTGCTGATGTCTGTGAGTGTCGTGCTTTTGAGAGTAAATGTAGAAAAGAGTAAAGTGGTGGTTATTGAGAGAGAAGGTGACTCCCAGTGTGATGTTACGGTGAATGGAGACAGACTGGATTTGGTTAGAGAGTCAGATATCTGGGTACAGTGATAGAAAATATAGGAACATGTGCAAAAGTTGTGGAAAGTAGAGTGACTCAAGGAAAGAAAGTAGCTGGTGCAATGAAGGTCTTGATAAAAAACAGAGGCTTGAGTGCTGCAGCTGCACGAGGCTTACATGGAGGAGTGTTGGTGCCAACCTTAACATATGGATGTGAGGCAATGTTGTGGCATGAAAATGAAAAGTCAGGAGTGAGAGCAGTGGAAGTGGGAATGCTGGGGAATGTATGTGGGGTACATGGAGTGGATAGGATATGAAATAATGTGATTCGTGAAGGATTCGGAGTGAGGAAGTCTGTGGACACCAGAAATGAAGAGAGTGTACTGAGATGTTATGGTTATGTGGAGAGAATGGATAACAGAGTGGTGAAAAATGTATATCTGAGCAGATTTGAAGGAGGAAGGAGGCGAGGTATGCCAAGGAGAAGGTGGAAGGATATGATGGATTAGTGTGTGAGGAAGAGAGGTATGGAAGCTGGTGAAGCTAGGGGACTGACTAGAGGTCAAGCTGGCTGGATGAATGTTGTGAAAAGATGTGCATGATCAGGGATTTGCCACCCATTTTTAACGGTGACAGCGTTCAGATTGATTCTTTTGGATACATTAATGTTAAGCTACAGAATGTGATGAATGTTTTTGGCTTATCAGATGCAGCCAGGTTTCTGGGGGCTAATGGAAGTGTTGCCCATTGGATTAGGCAGACTTGGGCTGCGAGGTCTGGATGATGATGATGATGATGATGAATTTATTTAAGATATTTTCCAGTAATGTGAATCAAAACCTAGTAATTATCAGAAATACAATGATGTTATTCAGAAATGAAACATTCAGCCATTCATCACCAACCTGTCAAGTGCATCATTGCCTTGATAAAAAAAAAACTGAGTACTGTATAAGTACTTTGGATGAACTGATTATAGATCTTAAGGTGAATATAATGTTCAAGGAAACTTAGACTGTAATATGTTTTGGGCCATATCAAGTCTTGTAAACATCACCTTTGCTCATACAGTATGACATGCAGTTCATCATTTATTATACGAGTACAGGATTTATTTTGCTCAGATGATCTGATTTTAGAGCTGAGGTGCATTAAAAAAATAATTTGCTAATAATATGTGCTGCTTGCAGACACTACTTCCCCGGGGCGAAAAGCCCAACCGACTGCGAGAAAAGAATAGTGAAGTTAATACCCTCGTCAAGGAGTCTCTCCGCTCTTTTGGCCTCTGTCAGGTAGGTTTACCAACATACTTGATGTGATGCATGTTATCTGGGAATATACAGTATACTTTATATAAATATAACTCACAATGTATATCATTTCTCTTTTTTCTCTGGTAGATAGATAGAAAGAGGAAGATTGGATAAAAAAGATGTATGTTGAAGGTTCTAGTATGGTATCAATATACAGTATTTGTTTAACTCCGAAAGTTTTAGTATGGTATCAATATACAGTATTTGTTTAACTCCGAATTTTTTAAGTTCACCTGGATGTGAGCTAATATGAGTTTACATCTGAGGCATGGTTGTCATTTATTACTTTTTTTTTTTTTTAATGCAAGGAAGAAGGAACCAAAGGCCAGAAGCCTTTAAGATTGTTCCCTCCAAGAAAAAACAAACATTATAACAGAGAACCAAATTCAAGATCTGTTCATTTCAAGATGCCTGAACACACTGCATTTGACTGGAGGTCATAGGCAGTAGGAAATACAGACAGAGGAATACTGCTGCTTAGGGATGAGTGACTGGTCATTCTCACCTTATATGTATGGACTTATTAGCCTAGCCCCAGGCCTATAATGGTCCTGATGAGACAGTAAAATTGGATGGTGGATAGAGAAATAGTTAATGTCAGACTTTCTGTATTCAGCTTTGGAGTCTTTCTGCTGATAGTTTACCCATTGAGCCCAGGGATGTCTTATTTTATTGTTAACTCCAGACTTTACTGAATTATGTAACTGCAAAAACCTCTCATAGTAAAGGAGCTGGAAATGATCCCCATTAAACTGTGAAAGGTCTCTTCAAAGCTAAATATTGTCAAGTGGTATCAAGAACTCATACGCTTCTTATGGGGCAACACAGGATTAGATGATGAGTGAATGAATGGTATCAAGAATAAACTGAAAAAAAGACCACCTGGCTTCATGAGGTCAAAGGTAATATTGTTCCATTGGTAGTTACCATGGACTAGGATTTAGTGCCAACAGACAGGACCATTTACCACTGAAGTAGATGACTAATGCCATACTGTTATATTCAACATACAAAAAACCTTGCAGTGCTTTCTGAAGTTAATTAAGGTGTTGTTGGCCCACAGGTAGTAAGTGTGGACCAAGATTTAGTATTAACAGACGGAACAATTGACCACCGGGACATGTACGACTACCTCCACCTGACCACGCAGGGTTACCGCCGGGCATTTGAACCTCTTTACCTTCTTCTCTCCAACCTGCTACAGGAGGATTCTGCACTCACCAACGATGCCTCTTCAACACTCCCCTCACCCTCGGACAACCCCAGTAATCCAGGACCCAGTGCGGATTAATTCTTGCACATTATTATTTTAGGTGTTCCTCCATTTGTCTTTCCTTAGCAAATTTTGACATTAGTTTATATTGCTCTTCACTGCGTATGTCATTATCCTCCTCCCCCTGTTTTTGTGTAATATTTTGTTTTTTTTTTTCATCTTCAATCTGCATTTTGCATCCGCCTCCATTTTACCATGTCTTCTGTCTCCTTTGTCACTTTCATTGTCAATCTTTGCCTCCCCATTCTGCCCCCCCTCCCGCTTCCTCCCCCATCTTTATTCTTTCCATGGTTATCTTGAGTTAAGATAACGACCAGGTTTAGATAAGTTTAATTTTTCCTCATTACAGTATTTCTTTTGTTTCTTCCTCATTTCTCATCTTTTCATATTCCTGTTTATTTCCCTGTATTTCATAATATTTTCTCTTTTGTTTGTGTTACTCATTTCCCTCCATTTCATCAAAGTTTTCTTCCATTTTTTATTTTAATTTATTATGCAATACATTGTCATATTCCATTCTCTTCTGTTTTGTTCTTTTCAGTTTCCCCTTCTCCCCAGCTCCCTTCATCCATACAACATTGTATATTTCTCCCATCTTTTTGCTCAAAAGGCCCTAAGTGCTCAGCTAATAAAATAAAATTAAAATTATGTACTTATCTCTTTCCTGTACTGTACTTCCTTATACAACAAGTTGGAATTCTTTGGTGATCAAGCAGTATTTTAAGTTTTCTTTTTCACTGATTACTTTTTACGGTTTTTATTTTTCCTGTTTATGAATGAATGAATGAAAATTACATTTACTGGTATCCATTCTCATTTACAGTCCTTCCGTCTCTTATTCTCTCATTTCCCACACACCTTCCTGATCAAAATAAGTAAATTTAAGTGTTATATACAGTGCAGTCACAGCTTATCCTGATGACAGTTCTCCCATAGTTGCATTACACCTTTTGTCTCACTGGTGTTAAGGGAAAAGTTTGATTGGTTACTCTTTCAGAGAACCTCCATTAGTATACAAGTATATCCACTGGTTACTGTCAGGGTGACAGCTCTGTAAAGTTTATCTGTGGTGACCTGTTTCAAAACTCTTCCTGATTATCTGAATCTTGGATGAGCTGCAGTGTTTCATTACATAAGTCAGCTCCCCGGTACAGTATATACTCTTTATTCTAAGCTGTTTAATGTAACCTCCAGTGATAGCTTTTTGATTTTGTTACAGTACCATAGATATTATTTACACTGAAAAAGAAAGATTATATTAGATATTCTATGTCTTATTTTAGAAGTCATTGGTTGTAGTAACCATCCATCCATCATCCAATCCTACGTTGCCCCATGAGGAGTGTACCAGCATCAAAAGCAGTGTATTCTATAATCAGTCTTTTTTGGACTTAGAGCAGTTATCTGGCTTTTGTTCTAAACTTAATAATTTTTCTGTGATCATCTTAATGAGCATAAACTGAATGCTGTCAGGACCTGTGACTGCCAGCTGGTATTCTGCTTACCAGTGCATTCCTAGATACCAAAGCTTGAGAACAGAGGGAAGTGGCTTGCCTGTTCTTATGGTAGTCTTAAGTAAACTTTCTTTAGATTTTGCCCCCCTCCCCCCCTTTTCCCCCCCTTTTTCTGATGCTGCTTCCCACCTTTCTGTTTGTACTGTATAATTCTCATGTGTGCAGCTGCTCCTGTTATTTATAGACCATGTGTGGCTGAAATTATTATGGTTGAATATGTTGATAGATGGCAGTTGCTAGTTTAGGCTGGCAGTAATCTTAGTCCTCATACCAGGGAGGTATTTAACCCCCTAAGTCTGATGATGTACTTTTTTGTTTTAGTTTTGTTGTAATCTGGTTGCTTTATTCAGTTCATGAGAGAGATCTTGTGGCAAAAGGGGTTAATAAATTTTTTTGGTAATCCCTTTACTGCCAAACATGTCTCTTTGTGAATAATATTGTCTGGTTGTAGCATAATAAAATATAAAATACATCATTGGGAAGAAGGGATTAAGACTTCTGCCATTATATGCACGTTTGTTTGTGTTTAGAATATCCGTGTACAGCTTTTTTTTTCCTTCTTTTTCTTCTTTCTACATTCCACTGACAAAAGAACTACATTTTCCATACAGGAATTTATTTAGGAATTATAAAATATGGTGTCAGTAACTGTTGATAACTGTGGTTGGAGCTTCCTACTGGTGTGAGGTGCAGCCCCACTACTCAGGTCAGAGGGAACTGTATAGTATGATGGTAGCTCATGGTGGAGGTGGGGGCAGGATGTACTATAAGAAGTGTAAACTTTTGCTAGATATCAACTTGTGCCCAGCTGCTGTGCATGGAAGAAAGATATACACTGTTGATTATTTTCCATGCTGAGGTGCTGTCATTTGCACAGTGTAAGCAGATTCAGTGCCTGTAAAGGTAACAAGAGTTTTTTTGGTGTTTATGAGTGTATTTCACTCATAAGCAAACAAAACCTCCTGTTAACTTTACTGGCATCAAATCTTTCGAGTTAATAAATGGAGTGTTTTATTTTGCAACCCACCATTTTCATTATTGTATAGAAGGAGTAACAATAATGGGCATGGCCCTTGTTACTCTAAGCAGTAAACACAGCTGTGCTTTCACTCCCTCTGGTGTTCCCATCTTCAGCACTGTATTTACTGTACTTTATGATGGGAAGTTGTTGTCAGATATTATTTTCCCAGCAGCAACTCCTGGGGGCATAATGTTAATATTTATTAGTGTTGTGCATAAGGTGCTTAATCTAGTCCCAAGGTGAAGGACAGCATGGTTTTAGTGTATGGCTGCTTCTTGAGATTAATATACTGGCATTGCCACTTCATGGGTGTCTTGTGAATATTATGAAATTTGAGAATACCAACTCTTCAGAGTTTGGATATATAGAAAACTTGTCACCATTTGCGTTATATTCACATGCCCATATATTTCTAGTTTTAAATTTAGGCCACATCTACAAATTTGTATTATGTTAATATGTAATGTATATTATTTTCATCATATCCATTAGTTTTCAGTTGAATCAGTTTACTTGCAGAAAATCACAGCTGGAGCAATAGAAAATGAGAGTGTTTGATTTTCTTTTTAAATATAGTAATTCTGAATCAGACTTAACTGGATGATTGGAAAACTATTCCTCACAGTTCAAACATCAGTTACTATAACTATCATGGCCTTCAAGACACAAAATTCTCTGGATATGTGTGCAATACCTATTTTCAGTCAAGGTGTATGTATCCCCACCACTGTAAGATATTTTTTCTGAGTGGGACAATTGTCTGTGGTTGAACCTTTGGATTACAGGGGCCCAAGCTCAGCTGTGCTTGTGCTCTGCCTTCATTACTACGCTGCAAAGCACACTTGGTACAGATTGTTGTGAATGAGGTAGCAGAACATGACAAAATGGTTAGTGATACTGTGAATTTGAAACAGTTTTCAGTCTTTATTTATTTTTAATTTATTAATGTATTTTTTTTAATTTAAGATGTTGATCTTGCCTTGTCATATTTTACTTCTTTAGGTATGTAATTTTAAGGACAGTTTTCCTGGTGAAAAATACACTGAAGTCTCTGTGTTTATACTCAAATGTAATGAGAGCTTAGCATTTAAATATTTTTTATCTCCCCAACCCACTGAAACAGACCAGTAGTAAACTAATTAATCATGACATCCTAGACTAGCCTAACCTGACCTAAACAAACAGTACAGAATACATAACAGGCTGAACTGACCTACCTAATGTGACCTAATGTAACTAAAATAGACTGCCTAGGATATTGTGATGTAGCTATCAAGCCTGACTTTATCCATGTAACCTTACTGGCTGATTTATTGTGACCTTTTCTTTTGTAGTCCACCTGAACAATCTCCACCACCACCATCATCATCATCATCATCATCATCATCATCATCATCATCATCATCATCATCATCATCATCATCATCTGTGATGCCTAGCTCCTTCCTGGTAGTCTCATAACAGGGGATGCCCATTACTGAACTTCCTCTAGGCTACTTTCTTCTCTCATATCTCTCTCCTCCTCCTCCTCATACTTGTCTCACCAGCATATAGCCCCACTCTCTTCTGTGGTCTGCCCCTTCCAACATTATCCTCACTTTCACCTTCTAACACCCCCCCCCCCCCCTTTTTTTTCATCTGTGTGTATTATTTGAATATGGCCATATCATCCCAGTGTACTTATTTATTTGTTCATTAATTACACACCTCATGCCAGTAACCCATCCTTTTGTTCTAAATATTGATATATTTCTCTATAACCTTATATCATCCATCCTGCTTATGCCTGTGACTGTCCTGAAAAAGGTCATTTCTGCCACTTGTATCCTAATAAGATCAGCATCACTCACTGCCCAGGTTTGCTTCTGTACAAAAATGTCAGCAGTACTGGTAATACACTTTCACACAGAGTCCTCTTAACTTTTGTACAGATCATGTTGTTGACCAAACCAAAGCCAAACCTGTTTTGGCATAACCAAGCCAAAAAAGTAACTGTCGATCTTTCTGTTATCTGATGTCCATATCTTAACCCATCATTTGTGATGGTAATGACATCAGAACAACCCTGCAGTTTTGTCATGCTTGGCTGCAGTTTCTCTTCATCCTAACCCAGCCCAGCTCTCATAATAATACCTGTATAGCAAGTTCCCTGTGCAGTTTTATATACACAAAAACATGTATAGTCAGCAGGTGAGCTTTGGGGATCAGTAGCAAGTTTAAGTAGCCTTGGAATCTCAGCAGCTGGGAGGGAGGCGAGTACAGTGACATGTTCTTTGTACTGTGCACCCAAAACAGTGTTGTAGCTATTTGAGTGTTATGGTTGTGTTGTGCATATGTGGAAGTCAGATATAAATGCACCCATGAGCCATGGTTTTTGTTTGCCCTCTCCTACCCTTGGTTGAAAGGAAGTCATGACCTGGGTTTCACACAGAATGAAGACATGGTCATGGTAATACAGTATGATACTTTTCTAGACTGCAAAAGTAATAGTGTCACCTTGAACTGTTCCTCCTGTAGTCTAGCAAAGCCTCAGACTACCACCTTAACACTGGGAAAGAGGTCATTGTTTGGTTTGAAAGGCTATGGTGTCCCTACAGCTAGAGGTGGATTGAGAAGGAGAGCAGAAACAATGGCCAGCTGAGTGTACAGATATACTTTTCTTTACCTGTTTATGGTGATAATTGTTTGCTGAGAGGCCACTCTTGTGTGTCTGCAAGTTGTCTATGATGACTGACTTTTAAAAAGAGAATGCTGTGTCTATTGTTTGTCCAGTTAATGTAGGAAGCTTTCAGTTGGTGTAGTACAGGTATTGTACTGCATTTGTATGTCATTTGAATAGAGGTATTTTCAGTGTCAGGCATAGTGAAAAGTTGTACCATATATTTGTATAATTTAACTGTCTTAGAAGTGTGGACACAGTCACATCAGTAGTTTTAATTTTTCCAGTATCTGAGAAAGCAAACAGGTTGACATTTTTGAAAAGTTCTTATATACTTTGTATAGTTTTGGCTTATCTGTAAGTAGTAACTTAAGAATAAGAAATTCAAAGGCTTTCATGATAAATGAACAGATGCACATGCATGGCCTTTTTCTGTATCTTCTCAGTCCTGTGTAATAGTGGGAAATTGGGTTAGGTTGTTGCTGATTACCTCAAAAATTATTTGGATCCTACAGTTGTGCGAATGAGCAGGATGATAAGTGGAACTTTGAAAGAGTTTGTGTTCTACAAAGATAATGGTATGGTATCTTTATTTTGCTTGTATGTTAAAGAATGTTTACAAAGTCTTTGCTCAGTTTACTGTAGACTGTGTACAGTATACTGTTTGTTGGTCACATATCATGCCTTTTATGCTTTGTGTCTCCAGTAATGGAGAAAACTAAAGGTATTAAGCTGATTGTCATAAAGAGATCAGCTAGTGGTTGGTAATGATTTCTTACATAGTTTGTATGTGCAATATTTTGTTTGTAGTTGTTGTTGGGTTGCCCATAGTGTCAACAAGGTGGAGCACTGGCGTGGTAGGGGAAACCAGTCACCCTCACCTGAAATCCGGTGAAGAGATTGGCGCCCTGGCCACTGCACTCCTGGTGGGTGAGGTGCCTCACAACAGAAGTAGCGCTGGGGCACCACACTCCACCGGGGAGGGATAGTTTGGACGGTTTCGCTCCTAGGCTATCTCCTAAGAGGTGGTGCCACTGCAGAGGGGCATCCCATCAACATTATTGTCAGCCAGTCACTGATCAGTCAGTATAAGTTGGAAGGACTTAGTTTAGGTTTAGAAATACAGTCTCACAGTTGTTTCAGTAAAGGCTTTCTGTACATGACTGAATGCTTGTCAGATGAATCCAGCTTCCATGGGACCCAGTTTATATCTTTTGTAGTTTATCTTATCCTGAAAGTTTGTTCTGGGTAGAAATAGCAAGCAGACCTTTACACAATCTTCCCCAATGCAATGCAGGTACGGTACTTGCAAAGAGACTTCCTTGTACTCTTACCTTATACTTTTTTACAAAGAGACTTTAATACAGTGTTGCATAATATTTACACATGACAAACATCTTATCCCTTGAATCAGATGACATGCTTTGTTGGTGTATTTTTGCTTCTTCCTTATTATTTTATATAGCTGAGGAGAAATATTGTGAGTAGGAGTGGTTAATTTAGTTTTCATTAACCTCTTCAATATGACTGGTTTTTCCTAAACAACAAAACAAAGGAAGCAAGAGTGAAATACAAAATGACATAATCTTATTGAAGGTGTTAATACAGTGTTACATAGTATTTCACATCTGACTAGCATCCTAATTGTGGCACAATTTGTGAGTTATCCCACCTTATAAAGTGCAGGGTGTCCAACACTTGCCAGTTCTTCCCTTTTGTATTTTATAGCATAATAACAGACCAAAAGCAAATATCTTGTTTAACCCAAGAGTAAGTTGTGTCCTCAGATTTTTGTAATAGCAAACCATACTGTTTTTTTCCTCTTGTGTGTGTGTATCTGTATGTATGCGTGTGTGTGTTTTACACTTAGTAGCCTGGAGTTTTGTATTTATGGTGTGAGTAGAAAGTTATTTATTTTGAATAATTTTATTTAACGTTTAAATTTTCTTTTTGTGTAAGGCAGAATGCAGAGCGTAATGTTAATGGTAGTTATTTTAGGAATAATTATTTGTAAGCTGAGATTTCAGTGAAGAATATTGTAGCCATTTGTTAAGCCATCCTGTATGGTACAGTAAATCCTTGTTATACAGTAATCTCTCTACTTGCCGGACGACCACTATCCGGTTACACTACTGTTCGGACATCGTAGGCTGATGTTCGCCCCCCCCCTCCCCTCAAAAGAGAGAGAGAGAGAGAGACCCATAAGTTTGAATTTGGTGCGCAGTGCCGAACGGCCTTGTTTGCATTCACATTCCCACTGTCTCCCCCTCCTGCCACTCCAACAGTTGCCTCTGAACTGCCATGAGTTTTTGTTTAAACAGTCATAATTCACAGTGCTAAGGATTAAGTGCAGTTCAACACTGGATTACTGTACATGCTTCAAGAGCATTTTCACCACTGTCAGAGCTTTAGAGGTGGGGTAAACAACCACCACAGACATGTAAGTACAGTACACTGTCAACTGCCAAATATTTTCCATAATCCCTTCTAAATCCTCATTCTCTGGTTACATTTTATTTACTTCATGCTTTGTGTCCCATATTTGAGTGCACAGGCTGTAAAAGAGGTGATTTTCTCAGTGATTACCTTGTCTCTTACATATGTTCACTATCTTGTCAGCTGGTGAACACTTTTGCCCTACTCACCTCTAAATCATAATTTTCTGGTAACAATTTATTTATTTCATGCTTTGTATCCCATATTGTAGTGCATAAGATGTGAGAAAGGGTGATTTTCTTAGTGATTGCCATGTCCTATACTTACTTACACTATGCTGTCAACTTGTGTACACCTCTGCCTTACTCTTCTCAAAATCATTTTTTGGTTAAAATTCAATTAATTCATGCTTTGTGTCCATTATTTATGTGAATGGGGTCTTAAATAAGTGCTATGCATGTCCGGTAGGGAGGTGGTTTTCTGATTTAGGTTAGGTTAGGTTAGGGTCAGGAATGACTGGTGCTGGAGCTTCAGGGCCACTATCCGGACAAGACCACTTTCCGGTCATGCCTTTGGCTCTATTATGACGAATAGTGGGAAGATGACTGTAAGTCACCTTCCTTGACATTCTTTTTGCTAAGTCTTTGATAACGTAATGTACGTATAGATTGCCTATTAGGGTTTCATTACTATTTGTACAGCTGTTTTGCCAGGTTCCCCAGATTTACAATGCCAGTTTTGTGTAAAAAGTTTGTGATATTTTAGAACACATCCATGACTTATTTGAATGGCTGAATTGTGCAGGTTTCAGTGGCATGAACTCACTATTACACAGTTTCCAGTATCACATGTGAGGCTGATCATAGGAAACCCCATCATTGAAAAGAGGGAACTGTAATGCTGCTGGGCAGTTGCACTGTAATTAAAGTGGTGTTTTAATGGGTAATTGCAGTGTTGAATAGGAACCCTTTCATTCTGAGTGATATCCTTTTGGTTTGTTCTTCCTGCTACCAGACAGTTCTATTCTGTTTAGGAAAAGGCTTGTATTGAAGAGGTTTATTAAGGCTATATCTGACTCTTTGCTTGAAAGTCTCCTGAGCTGAATAAAATTATCAGAAGGCAAGATTGAAAATATAGATATGAGGTGCTCTCCAAAATTTTCCAGACTGAGATCGTAATGCCTAAACAGGTTGTAGTAGCACAGTGTGTCTCTAGGTACCAGTACTAATATGCATTGTGAGTCGGTGTGCCATGCGGCAAAGAGCTAGGCGGAGATTAGTGACATTCGTTTGTTTGCTGTCATGCACATGTCATCAGGTGATTTTCAAGATGGATATAAAAAGGAACAGCAAATTTGCATTAAATTTTGTCTGTAGCAGGAAAATGCAAGAGACCCTGGCAGTGATTCATCATGCATTTGGCGAGCAATCTAATGGTCGGACAGGTGTTTTAGTGGCATAAGCGGTTCAGGGCCAGTCAAACATCGGTTGATGACTGTGACCACACAGGGAGGCCCTCAACCAGTTCAACTCCTCAGATTGCCACAGAAATTCAGCAGCTTGTCTGTGAGGATTGATGTCGGAGCATTCATGATGTTTTTGAGGTGGGAATAGGTTATGGGACATGTCAGAGGATTCTCACTGATGAATTGGGCATGCACCACATTGCAGCCAAATTTCTCCCAGGGCTTCTGACGGCTGACCAAATACAGCAACGTGTCAGTGTCTGCACTGAGCTTCTTGAACTCACCTCAGAAGATGAAACCTTGTTCAGGGTCATAACTGGCAGTGAGAGCTGGGTTTTATGGTTATGACCCTGAGACAAAACAATCATCCCAGTGGAAAAGTCCAGCCTCACCATCTCGAGAATCACCTGATGCCACATGCATGACAGCAAACGAACGAACATCACTGATCCCCATGTTCACCTAGCTACGTGGCACGCTGACTCACAGTGCATGTTAGCACTGCCACCTAGAGGCGCATTACACTACTACAACCCATTTAGGCATTGCAATCCCAGTCTGGAATATTTTGGATAGCACCTCGTACCTCTGGACTCAGTTCAGTGGCTTAAAATAAATGTGCATGCTAATTTCATATATACTGTACAGTAAAACCTCAATATAACGGACTTCGATAGACCAGAATTCGCTTTTATCGGACTCGAGGAGCTACCGGACTAAATTCCTGTAGGCCTATATTGGAAAAAGTCCGATAAAGCCAGAAGCAGTCCGGATTGCCTGACCACTCCAGCTATGTTCACCACAATAAGGTAAATAAAAGACATGTTTGTCAGTGTACAGTACAGTATTGTTATATCATTTGATTAATGTAGTGATGGTATTACACAGTACAGTACTGCAGTGTTGTGAAAACAGTTTAAAAATCATTGGTGCAATCCGGACTAAAGTCTGATATATTGGAAAAAGTCCGGATTAGCAGGGGAAATTCTGGATGTTGCTTTTATCGGAATTTTGCATTTTTCAGAATGGTTTGGGCCCCAATTAGTCCGTTATAGTGAGGTCTTATT